>APFE030094505.1:0-13792 GCA_000404065.3 Pinus taeda
AGTTCCTCATATCAAGCCTTGAAAATAAGAGAAAGCCCTCAAAAGTCTATAAAACTCTGGTTCCGCACTTTCTCTTAGCATTACCTGCGGTCCCGCACCTAAAGGTCATGTCCCTTGCGCACCTTACCACTCTTTCTCTGTGTTATGGGTGCGGACCCCTGTAAAAGTTAAAAAGGTGAAGTATATTCTAAAAAAATTGCTTTGAGTCATTTCTAGAAGCTTCTGGAAGGAATCTTGAGGTGGCATGTTCGCTCCCTTAAGGTTCATGCATCCCATACCTTAAGGAGCTAACCCCTTGATGTAAGGAGCTTATCCCTTTGAAGGAGGACTCTATCCCTTCATAGGTGGACCTGTAACCTCCTTCCTTTGCACTATAAAATGAAGCATTGGGCTGGTTACTATGGAAGTTGAAAGCTGAATATTTTTGAGCTGAAATGTTGCTGGAACTTAGTCTTCCTAATTGATATTTTATGAGGAGATATTACATACCTCTTTGATCTCATTTGGAAGAGTGTAAGGCTTGTCAAAGTAAAGGAGATTCATGTTTCGGACCCTGGGAAGAGCTTGTTCAACATCAAGGCTGAAAAGGTTGTAAGGTTCTTCTACTTCAAAGTTAATACAAATAAGTTTGTTTTTCTCAATACGCTGTGTTTTATGGTTTATTTTATGGATTCCTTGATCACCATAATGAGCATGATTTATGATATTAGCTATGCAGGTGTTATTTGATGTTTGCTTGTTTGTGTTTGCAGGTTCTCAAAAGGAAACTCTTTCAGACGATTGAAGGATGGCTGCTACAAACTAGCGTTGGACTTAAGGTAGGGTCTAAACACCTCTATAGCTTTTATTAATGAATCGCATATGTTTAGAGAAAGATAGATTTTCTTGTCTACTTGTTGCTAGATATATTTTGATACTAGGGAGATCGGCCTTGTCTGCAAGATCGATTTATCCGGCCAACACAAAGTAAGAGAAATCACCTACACTTGTTGCACCATAGATTTCTCAACAATGATAGCAAGCAATTGTGTGATTCATCTTGCATAGTAGCTAACTGATACAACTAAGCATGCCAATAGTATGACGTTGCAGTCTTATATGGATATAGTTGACCCTAGTCTCGACTATACCCTAGGTCAAACCGTCCATGTGACACTCAACCTCTGCAAGAGTCTCAGCCACGTTGAGATCCTACGATACTTCTCATCCCCCTGCATCAACCTGTACTCCTATTGGTGCCTGTTGTGGGTCTCCCACACGCTTAACATAGGAGGAATCCACAAGATGAACAGGTCAAATGTCTGCATATAAAAAATTGATAGTTTAGTCTCGGATACATAGAAAATACAAAAAATTGCAAAACTTAAAACTCAAAAAAAATGATCAAAATGGTTTTGTTTTACCTATGGCACCCCATCGCTCTCCATCAGGAAGCACGAGCTTTGGGTCTCTGTGGAAATCCATCCCTACATATGGATAGCCTTCAATCATAATGACTTGCATGCGCAACCATCAAAATAAGGTTGGTGTGAAGCTCATCGATGACATAACTTCATGTATGGGCATCAGATCCACCCATCTCCTCATCCGTGGGACTTTCGGATTTGCGGGCTCGAGTGAGATAGGCAATGGTCGGAGCAACAAAATCCTCTCCAAGAAAAATGAAATCAAAATCGAAATTACCTTAATTTATTCAATCGTCCATCCTCTTCCTTAGGAAGTTGTTCTTTCATATTTGTTAGTACTCCCTCGCTCTAGTTGAATATTGTCGACTTTATGCACTCTAGAGAATATTGCATTTATGACATGTTAGCCAAATGTAGGGTAGCATTTTCAGCCAATCTAGAAATGATGAATAGGATTGTCCTCAAAGGAAAATGGACCACGTCCTTTATCTCGCTTTTCCCATCCTTAGTTGATTGGGATCGAGGTATACAGTGGGCACTAATATAATCCTTGACTATCTCTTCACCCCTCCTTGAACTAGACAATGAGATAATGGCACCTCTCCTTGATAAACCTATGAGGAAATATATGTCTTCCACCTGTATAGTAAGCATGTGTGCTCCAATTCAGAAAGCATGTGCCTAAACATCCCATGCTCGAACAATATACTCTAATAGCTTCATCCATTGTCTCATTCTAAGAAGCCAAAAGAATTTCAAAAGCCCACAATATCTCAATGTGTGGATAGTGGATGGATCATTAGATGAATTCATATCTTGTTACTCATGTTCTATTTCTCGCCATATCAAAGTCATTTTGTTCCGATGAAGACCTGAAATATGATAAGAAGAATCATTAGGATAAAACTCATGCAAAAAATTGGGAGAATTTTGAGTGAAAGAGGAAAAACAAATTTGTGACATGCACCCAGTGTACCCTACTAAGGGCAGACAATATGTTTCAATGCCCTGGACATTGTAAATTTTTCTTTCCCAGTGCACTTATCGACATTGTTGCGGTGTGTTGGAGCTAGGGAAAAAAATTACGTGAAATATAAAAACGGAACTGTAGAAAGGTAAAGCAAGGTAAGATCTCCTACCTAGAAGTGACGGCACTTGAAAGGATCCACTGACTTGGTTGCAATCAGCTACAAAATATTGGGGGCAAAAAGCACTCAGAACTCACTCACCAAGTGGTAAAATGTAAAATGGTAAAAATGAATTACTTTTTGCCTATTTATGGTCATTTTAATGATTATTTTTTAATATTTTAATATGTTGACCTAAATATGACCTAATTTTATCACAAATCCGGTATTTTTAATATTTTGGTGATGATTTGAGCAAGTTAATAGTTGTTTGATGGATTTGATTATGTCTGAATCGAAGAAAATCATTTTTACCAAAGAGCATACTTTTATCACTTTCTCAGGCTCTGTAAACTTACAAAAAAGGAACCCCCCTGGATTCCCATTTCAACTCTTTTCAGACTCCCAAAATATGAAAAGATTCCTGAGCACTTGTCTTTTAGAACTCATTAAAGTAAATGGAAATTTATCTACTTTGTATAAGTTTAACCATTTTCCAGACTGAGATAGACTATTTACAAAAAAGGAATACTATAGTCGAACATGGATAAGAGATTCTCCTGAGTATCGTTTTCTTCCTTTTCGAATTCAAGAGACTATTTATGAAAAGGAATTCTTGGATTTTTCTTTTTTTGCCTCTTTTCCAAAATCTCTAAAAATGAAAAGGGAGCCGAGTTCAATCATCATTGGACTCATAAAAACATCAAACATCGATGGACTCGTCAAACATGATGACACCGAACCACTCCTTCTTAGGATTCATTAAAGATACTCATAGGGTTTCATCCGAAAGATGAATTTACAAATCAAACATATGTTATCCTCTTCAATATTGTTAAAAAATAAACAAGTACTCACCAAAAATGGTTGGGGAAATTGCGAACCAGAGTACTCTACCTATTAATGGCAGCTAGTTACTCTTGAACATGACACTCTTCCACTTCATCTTCATGATTGTTGGGTTAGGAAATCTAGTTGTCTTTTTGGTTCATCACACCATATAAAATCCTCATCTTTTGGTTTTGGTTCAATGTTTCTAACTCCATTCAATGTCAGTGATATGTTCAAGAGAATTTATTCAGTTGATATTTGCTACGATACTCTTAATCCTTCATTTCATGTTTTTCGTTCTTGAACGAGTTCCACATCACCATGATTACGTTTCAGATATTGATACTCATTTCATGTCATTGATGGGGGAATACATCAAGGCCCTCTTGTGACAGGTCGCTTTCTGTTGACATCAACCCATTATCTAGGAATTTTTCTTAGAAACTGTCATTTTAGTACCTTGGGGCTTACATACATCAATGGCAAGTTTCCTCACTCTTGGTGACAGGTTTTCATCATTGGCCTTTAATTGACCTATTTTGGGCGGTCTTCAACTTCAACGCATTTATCCACACCACATAGATTGTATTGTTGTACCTTGATATTCATTAACATCATCATTGGTTTCTCTCACATATGTTAGTGGCTCGCACATGGTTAGACTCGTATGTTGGACGATCGAGTGAATGAGATAGAAGACCCCGGATCTAGTTCCATCCATCCGTGTTGCGATTTTAGGATTAGTGCGAGATTACAAAGCATGATGGCTATGATCATACATCTAATCATGGGTCCACACTTTTTCATCAGTGGATATGACTTCTCGATCATTGTAAATGTAATGTTATCTTATGTGCTAATTATGGGTATGCCTCCCTCAACAGAAATATCATGATGAAAATGTATTGTAATAGATGATGGTCTCGACCGATTGTTCTTGATCCGAACTTCTCACAAGGTAAAGTGCTTTAGTTATTAGCCATTGTTTCTGACTTTTCACTTTAGGGGGAAATCTCTTATAGGCCATTTTGTCACATCTGGTCAATAGGCCTACAAACTGGATCAATCACAATCTATGAACATCTTGTCATCATCCCTACACAAAGCCCTAACCATGACCTTTCAAAAAAACTTAGTTTCTGGGTCTAACTGCCAATAATCAAAGATTTTAACCCCCAAGCACCTTGCCCCTTTAGATATATGTGTTCAACATTGGTTGCTCCCTTTTGTACTAGTGTTGATCAACAACAACTTGCTCCTTGTTGGGGGTGCGTTGATTCTATAAATTCAGGAAAATTAAAAATATTTCTAAAGCTTCATCTTTGAGAAGCTTCCAAAGATTGTTTTAACCATTGACCTTGGATAAGAAGCTCGAGTCATATCTGATCCTACCTTGGATACTTCACCTCTTATCGCTTGAGATCATCCTACCATCTGTAACACCCTCCTCCCACATCTACCCAAGGAATCGGCCAGCCACGGTAAACATGCGATGAGAGGCCACTATGATATGATTTGACCTCCTAAGTCACACTAAGGAAGTGGAACTGATGGAAACACACCATATAGACATCCAACATCATCAACAAAACCCTTAGAAGACAAGTCAGCCACTCAGACAGCCTGTCCCTAGGTCACACTGTTGTTTTAGGTATCTGGGGCCATAGTCACTCTCATGATATGGGAAAGGGAGTGACTAGCAACCTAAACTCGCTCTCATGGGCCTACCTTCCAGCGACTGTGGACAAAAATTGTCAATGTTGTGTCAGCAACCACAGGGTTTAAGCCACTTTTTTAGGCTCAGAGCCAAGGACACTGCCCAGAACTGATCCATCTCTTCAATTCAGTAAAGTAACAGAGAAATGAAAGTACTAAAAAAAATACTTGTTCAATACATTGGTTGGATCCCTACTTGCCATGACAGGCATTTCGTCAAACATATCATCGACATGTAACCTACAAGTGTAAACAACAAAATTAAGTGTAGGGATATCATACTTATCTGATAAATGCTAAGAACCATTGATCATTCATTACATTTTCTGCATTATCATATATTAGTTCATAGACACGTTATTCATTCACATACAAGTAAAAACATGTTGAAATCCATACATAATTGTTGCCATAAAATGTGCATATAACTAGCATAATAGGAACAAAAATAAAATAAACATGACAACCATCAAATCCATAAATACGCTAGTACCTTTACACATGGAAATCAAGGGAATGGATTTCCCATTAATGAATGCAATGAACCAACTGGAGATGGGACTACCACGTTCCACCCGACCAGAGAATGGTTGAGCCAATTCTCTCTTCAGCCTTTTACCCCCATGCCATATTCCAAGCATGAATATGAGATCTCATAAAACACATCAATCAAAACTCCTCCAAGGCATACGGAGGCCATCCACCTAAACCCATCAAATAGTGATTCCACCTCACAGTCAGACATCAGCATAACCATCATTGGATTGGTCTCCATCAAGCCTTCCAAAGCTTCTAGAGCGTTTGTCCAACCAAGGCTTCCAAACCTAGTAACTCAACCCACAACTTATACAAGGCTTCTAAAGAATTTTCCAGCAAAGGCTTCCAAGACTAGTAACTCAACCCACCAAGGGCTTCGAAAGCATTTGTCCAACCAAGGCTTCCAGGACTAGTAATTAAACCCAAGTTGTTACAGGTCTTCCAGAGTGTTTGTTCAACCAAGGCTTCCAGGACTAATAACTCAACCCAAGCTAAGGAAACATGAGAACCAACCAAAAAAAAATAATGAAAGTAAACCCACAATCACCATGGCTATCGAGGAAATGGCAAGGCTAGGCAATTGATTGTCGATCTAGGCAATCCTCCATGCCAATGACAGATCACAACCAAGAAACCACATGCATATTCCATGCATGCCAAAACTAGTGAAGAAATCATATATGCAACTCGGTACCTGCAAGAAAATATGATGTAGTTGTTGATGTTCATGCCCTCTTGCACTTTCATGCTCTTACTTTGCCTTCTTGCTCCAAGAATCCAAGTATGCCACGCCCTCCAAGAGTGCTCCAAGAAAACTCTAAGTATCTAAGAGTATGAGAGAGAGAGAATAATGAGAGAGCCCCAACACTAAACTAACAAAAGGTTACTAATTGATCCTCATAAGCATTTTTATGAATGAGGCCTCTATTTTCTTCATTTTCCATTATTTTCCTTCATTTTCCTCCTCACATGCAACATATGACCTTTCACCTCCCTTTTCTCCTGATTTCCATTATTTTCATAAATAAATGTGCCACAATTGCCTTTTTGCCTTTCAATGCCTTAACCATTGCCTTTGCCAATTTCCTTGGCCATAAACAACCAAATGAACACCCCCTAGGATATCTTGCCCAACATTCAGCTTGGAATAAGTGTCACATTCATCCGTTGTTATTCTTTTTAACTTTATTACATGGAATTTTTACTAGGGTTGTTACAGAACCCTCCCCCTTGGGGGCCACCCTCCTCGGTGTTCAATCACACATATACCTCAGCAAACTACTGAAAGAAGACATACTTCTCATGGAGATTTATAACACAGCTCGATGCAGTATTTACAATTAAAGATCTTGTCAAGAGGAAAAACATCATGACAACATGACAACGTATCGCATAATGGAGCTTTATAACACAACTCATTATAGTATTTACATTGATCATCCTGCTGAGTGCCAACTCATATAACATCACAACATCATGATAACACAACGACATGATAGCATAATAACATGACACCCATACCGCATAGTTGAGCTTTATAACATAGCTCGTTACGGTTTTTACATCCATACATGGGTGTACATATAGCAACATCATCAAAATATAGATACCAAAACATATGTCAAATCATATACCAAAGAATATATCAAAACATATACTAAATACTATGTCTAAGCATATATCAAAACATCATATAACATATATCAAACCATCATAAGCCATATACCAATCCACCATAAAGCAAATACCAAACCACCATGTCAATCTGCTTTACCTCGACCGACAATTAGGGAAAGATACATAGCCCGTATCTAATCTGCCATCTCCCATGTAGCTTCATCAGGCCCAAAGTGCTTCCATTGTGCTTTAACTTGCTCCATTTCTTGGTTCCGGAGCATGAGCACCCTTTTTTGCAATATACACTGATGCTCCGACTGGAATTCTCCATCTGGTTCCACCTGCAATACAGACCCTTCAATCACATTATCATCATCCTTAACATACTTCTTCAGAAAAGATACATAGAAAACATTGTGGAATTTCACTGTCGGAGACAGTGCAAGTCAAGAGGCTACTAGCCTAGTCCACTCAATAATACTGAAGGGTCCACAAAACCATGGGCTAGCTTGGCACATGAGCCAATCCACAAGGAGATCTTCTTCGGTTTGATGTGCAAGTACACTTGTTCCCCAACTTGGAACTCCTTGAACAACCTATTCCTGTCTCCATAACTCTTCTACCTATCTTGTGCTACCATGAGATACTTCTTGATCATCTGCATCTCTTGTTCCATGTCTGCCAACATATCTAGTCCAATCAATACCCTGCTAACCAGATCACTCCAACTGATAGGAGTGTTACAACTCAACCATTATAATGCATCAAAAGGACTCATCCTCAGTGACTCTTGGTATCCATTGTTGTATGCAAACTCAACCAAAGGGAGATACTCTTCCCACTTGTGCTACTAACGCATCACATACATCCTCAACATGTCCTCTAATATCTTGTTGACCCTCTTTATATGTCCATCCGTCTACGGATGATAAGCTATGTTGAAGGCCAACTATGTGCCCAAACCTTCAAATAACTCCTTCCAAAACTTGGAAGTGAACTTCACATCCCTGTCTAACACAATCTTCTTTGGAACACCACGTATCCTAACCATGTCTCAGATGAATACCTGTGCCACATCACTAGCTAAGAATGTAGACTTTACCAGAACAAAGTGTGCAACCTTTGTTAACATGTCCACAATGACCATGATGGAATCATGTTGCTTCACTTTCTTCAGCAACCTTGTGATGAAATCCATGGAAATGACCTCCCATTTCCATTATGGAATTGCAATCGATTGTAGAAGTCCACCTAGGTGTTTACACTCTGCCTTCATTCGCTGATAATAAAAAATTCTAGCCACAAGCCCTGCTACATCCCTCTTTAGATTCGGCCAATAGTAAGATCTCTTTAATGTTGTCATTGTCTTCTGATAACATGGGTGACCTGAATATGGTTTCACATGAAACCCCCTCAAGATCACCTTCTTGAGCTCACTGCTATCAGGTAAATATATCCTATCTCGAAACCTAACCAATCCATCTTCCACAAGATAATAGTCCATGCCATGTGCATAATCTCCATATACCTGACATCTTGTTGTCCTACCTGCAATATCCTATCCTATAGATTTGTCCCATAAGAGCTTATAGATGCCAGGTGATGTATATGTATATGTCTACTAAGATAATTTGTCACCCTGTTCTCCTTAACTTTGATGTACTTGATCTCGAAGTCAAACTCGCTAATCGTGGCAAGCCATTTATCTTACATGGCATTCAGATTCGGTTGGTCAAACAAATACCTCAACCCAATGTGATCACTCATAAGCACAAACTGCATGTCAAGAAGATAATGCCTCCACATCTTCAGTGCATGTATAATCGCTGCTAAGTCAAGATCATCTGTTGGGTAGTTTTTCTCGCGCTCGTTTAGTTTTTGAGACTCATAACTCCACCAAACCCTCCCTTGAAAGAATCTATACATACTACAAAATATTTGTCTAGATCTGCAATCTGTAGCATTGGTACATGTGTCAGTAACTTCTTGATCTCCTCAAATCTAGCCTTACACTCTTTATTCCATTCGAACTTCTTACATTTCCTCTACAATGATGTGATGGGATAAGCATTTGCGAGAAGTTCCTAATGAACCTCTTGTAATAGCCTTCCAGACTCGTGAAATATCTCACCTCATCCACACTCTTAGGAGCTACCCACTCCATGATGGCTCTTATCTTCTCTGGATCTACTGTAATGCCCTCCTTGGAGACAACATGTCCCAAGTAGTGTACCTTAGTCTAAAAGAAACTACATTTCTTGAGATTAGAATACAATTGATGCTCTCTCAACAACCTCAACATTGTTGCTAAGTGATTGGCATGCTCTTCCTCATTTTTGGAATATTACAATATATCATCAATGGACATAATAACAAACTTATCCAAATATGGAAGCAACACAATATTCATCAAACACATGAATGTAGCTAGAGAATTAGTTAAGCCAAATGGAACAACAACAAACTCATAACGCCCATACCTGGGCCAAAATGCAGCCTTGTAAATGTCCTCCTCTTTGATGTGTACCTGATGGTATCTGGATCTCAATTCAATCTTCGAGAACACTATTTCTCCATTCATTTGATTGACAAAGTCATCAATCCTGGGCAAACATTTTATGTTCTTAATAGTCACTTTTTTCAACTGCCTGTAATCAATGCATAATCTGAGGGTACCATCTTTCTTCCCCACAAACAAGACTAATGCACCCCAGGGTGATACACTTGGTCTAATGTATCATTTGTCCAACATTTCCTTCAGCTGTAATTTTAACTCAACCAACTCGGGTCTGCTCATCCTATAAGGTGCTTTCAATGTTGGAACTTCCCCTGGCACTAACTCAATAGAAAATTCAACCTCCCTATGAGGTGGAAACTTTGTGATGTCCTCAGGAAATACATCCCTGAACTACTGTAAAACTGGGTATTTTTCAACACATTTGCATCCTCAACGTCCTTACCCTTGCCACTATAAATATGTAATGCAAATAGCTTGCACCCTTTCCTGCGGCTATGCTTTGCTTTATAGATGTCACCATCCTAACTGATGTGGCTTTCTTATTACCTTACAAGAATCTTGGTTGCCCATTGTCATCAACACACTCAATAGATTCATCATAGCAATCAACCTTTGTTCTATGGAGATACAACCAATCCATGCCCAATAACATATTGTATGAACCCAATGGTAATACATTTAAATGTGTTGTTGTAGGCATAACATTTAATTCAAATGCTTAATCTCTTACTCAATGATGAACTCACTTCTTCCTACCTGTGGCCAACTACACTAACCAAGACTCTGCATGCAACTCCTTATTCAAACCACACTTATCCACCAAGTCAGGACTAACATAGCTATAATTAGGTCCAGGGTCAATCAAAATAGAAATAACTTGATCATAAAGCCTACTGTCCATCTCAATGATAGATGCATGATGTTCTGCCTACCTATTGTTCACAGGTGCATAGATACGAGGAATACTCTGGCCTACATCTCCAATAGTTTGTGCCTCATGTGCATTGTATATCTGAGGTATACCACCCTAATTCTATAGACAATCCCTCCTGCGATGACCTTTGCCACAAATCCAACACTCTATAGGCTTCCAGCCTCCATCCTTGTTCTTCTCCTCAGCTTGATGTAACTATCCTCTATCTGATGCATTAAACCTCTTAGTTGGTACAACATTCTCCTTGTTATTTTTACCCTGTGCCCTTGCTCGTTTTTTATCCCATTTTCCTTTGTTCTTTACATTACCTCTCCAATTTAGCTTAGTCTCAGTTCTCCACTTCGATTGTTCATAGTAATGCTTTAGCTTTCGAATGGCCTCCTCCAATGATCTAGGCTCATCAAATTCAATCATGTCTTTGAATGCAACTGGTAATCACTAATGAATCTCTGAATCTTAGTCTTCTCCTCCTTGAGGTAAGGCACATACCTCAACAGTTCCAAGAACTTACTGGTGTACTCATCATCTGTCATGGATCCCATCTTTATCCCATAGAAATCTTTTTCCCTCTCATTGAAGTATCTCTCCGATAGATACTTTTTCTTGAAGAACCACTCAAATTCACTCCAAGTCATATCTTCCTCATCTATCTCTCTGATATTCAACCTCTTCCCACCAGATGTCTATTGTACCTTTAAGACTGAAAGTAGCCACTCTAGATTTCATGTTCTCTCACTAGTCATGCAACCTGAATAGTTTTGTCATACCAAATAATCATGCCTCTACATCATGTGATCTCTTTATCTCTCCATCAAAATTAGGTGGTTTTTGCTTCTTAAACTCATCCAGAAAGTATTCCCTATCATTCTTCATGTAAGGATGATAACGATGACGATCATAGTGCCTATCTGAATCAGAACTAGAATCATATTTGTGTCTGTCCCTTCTCCTCTCTATAGTGTCCAACAATCTGCAATATTTAACTGTATCGTCTCTATCTAATCAATGACCACCATGTGATCTACTATCATAAGCCCCATTAGTTTTATCTTCCTTCTCATGACTGATCCATAATGGTCCTTGTCACTGCAAATTTGATAAGCTTTGAAGTATTATTGCGTTCACCTCTGCTAAATTTTCCTGTGATTGTATAATTCTATCATTATCTGCCTTAAAACTCCTTATCTCCTCCTTTAGGCTTCTCAATGTCACTTCCAAGTCAGAAGAGTTCTCAACACCATACTACTCTTCGAATTTTTAGGAAAAATCTCTATAGTCAACCATCTTGCTAGCTATTTGATATTTCTTCCAGCAAGGCATAATATGTCAGATAAACTAAATCACAACAAACCAACATACTTTAGTATAGCTTGGGGAGGATACCTTGTCTACAAGACGTTATGAAACTAGCTCACAAAAAGATAGAAAAGATAGATCAACACCTTAGAAATAAGCCTCTTTGAGGGGGCAACCTCCTTCACATTACACAAATGAACAATTCTTGGATGATACAAATGACAAGATCTCCTTTCTATATATAGGAGTCTAAGGGGTCATAATATAATCAGAGTCGAAATAACAACAATAATATAAGGGCACAATAATAACAATAGTGAGCTTCTATGGGGCACAATAATAACAATATGGGGACTACATGGGCACTACAATATAATAAGGGGGTTTCACTAATAATAATAAGGGGTTACACTAGTATTATAGGGACCTAACATGCCCCTCTCCTTCAAAAAGTGTTATCCTCAATGCTTGAGTAGTTCTGGATGCTTCTGTATAAAATTATCATCCTACCATGGGGAATCTTTAGCGGGTAAGTTCTTCCACTTGATGAGATACTATGAAATTGATCGATTTCGTAGCTGTCAACTTCTCAGTTCTGTGAATGATTCAGGTTCCAATATGATTTTTCCTTCCTTGTTAAGTTCTAGAAATATTGTTGGAACTAGGCTCTTCGATAAATTTTGAATGAGTTTCACCATTCTTCCATTCATCCCTTGCTTTGTTTATCAAATTTGGTTGGATAATTAAACCAACCTTTACCATTTCTGCAACCATATGTTCAATTTCACTCCTTTGGGCATGGATATCTATAAGGCCCGATGTTTGGAGGAAGACTTCCTGGAATCAAATGAATAGCATGATCATGATCACGAATACGTGGGAGACTTTTGGGAGTCTCAAATGCCTTGGAATGATTGTCCAAGAATTTTTGGAGATCTTGAGAAATAGATGATTTCAATGTGGGAACCATTAGTGAACATAATTGTGCAATTACGGCTCGTTGTTCTTTCTTTAGAAGCTTTGTCATTCCGTTAGAGTTGATTATCTTTCCTGGTTTCCCTGTGATACCCCTTAATTCAACTTCCTTTCCTTCCGAAGAAAATTTCACGAAAAGTTCTTGAAAATTAAAAGCTATTATACCCAAGGATTATAGCCATTGGACTCCTAGTACAACATCAACACCACCCATAGGAATGGAAAGAATTGGGCTATTCAATACATATTCTCCCATGGATAGCTTGATATTTTAGCACTTTCCAAAGAAATTTATGGTTCCTCCACTTAAAATTATCACTTGACACTCTGGTGTTGGATATAGGAAGCAATTCAATTCCTTGGCTATCTTACAATGAATCAAATTATGGGTACTACCCGAATCAATCAACACTATTAGATTTTTCTTCTTGATATGTCCTTCTATCTTTATAGTTTGAGGAGTGGTAATTCCAACCAATGCATTAAAGGATATGGTCAGATTCATTTCTTCGTTCTCTGGGGTTGGTTCCTGGTGAGTATCATTTTCTTTTGATGTTTTTTGATACTTTTCTTCCTGATATTTAACTGCTTGAACCTTCTTCTTCTTGATATGTCCTTCTATCTTGAGAGTTTGAGGAGTGGTAATTCTTGCCATTGCAATACAAGATATGGTCGGATTCATTTGTTCTTTCTCTAGGGTTGGTTCCCAATGTATATCCTCTTCTTTTGACATTTCTTGATCCTTTTCGCCATTAGGAGGCCTTTCTTGTAGTAGCTTTGTCCCACCTTCCTTCAAACCTTCCATGTCTTTCTTCAAATCTTCCATGCCTTTCTT
>APFE030094505.1:15325-29230 GCA_000404065.3 Pinus taeda
GACATAACAATAATAATGTAAGGGCACAATAATAACAATAGTTGGCTTCTATGGGGCACAATAATAAAAATATGGGGACTACATGGGTACAAAAATATAATAAGGGGGTTGTACTAATAACAATAAGGGGTTACATTAGTAATATAGGGACCTAACACAATATCACCAAATCAGTGTGATACATGTATAACATAATCATAACAACATATAGGCATACACCAATAAATGTATCAACACATAAACATCACTCTAACTAGTATCCAGTTATCAATGCAAGGCCATATCAACAATGCATGCTATGACCTCATGCATGACAACAACCATTACTCCATTATACCCATTGCCACATGCAAACAACAGTATGCATAAGAAATTCCAAATCAACTACACCTATGCATAAACGCACATAGTCGAACATAAGCAATCAAATCTTGTAATTAGCCTACAAGATGGATACATGTAGTCCAAATATTCAAGAATGTAACATAACATACAAGGATGTAAGTAGGCACCATAAAATCAACATGTAAGCGATATACAATCCATACACAGTCAGTCACATACTTATGTAAATGCATTTCATGAAATCAATATCAAATTCTCCATGATAACCATACTACAACCCTAATCAATTATCAAGCAAATATAACAAGTATATAAGTGTAAGAGACACACATGAAATTGACATGCATGCATGACCAACACATAGCCCACCCAGTAAGAGGGGTGAACCATGCATTGGTACCACTATGTAACACCCTCCTCCCACATCTACCCAAGCAACTGGCCAACCTAGGTAAAAATGCGATGAGAGGCCACTATGATATGATTTGACCTCCTAAGTCACATTAAGAAAGTGGAACCAACATAAACACGCCATATATACATCCAACATCATTAACAGAACCCTCAGAGGACAAGTCAGTCACTCAGACAGCCTGTCCCTAGGTCCCACTATTGTTTTAGGTCTCTTGGGCCATAGTCGCCCTCATGCTATGGGCAAGGGAGTGACCAACAACCTAAAGTCATTCTCATAGGCTTTCCTGCTAGTGACTGTGGACCAAAATTGTCAGTGTTGTGCCAATGACACCGGTATTTAAGCTAATTTTTCAGGCTCAGAGCCCAAGACAATGCCCAGAATTGATTGATCTATTCAATTCAGTAAAGTAACAGGGAAATGAAAGTACTAAAACAAATACTTGTTCAAGACCTTGATTGGATCCCTACTAGCCATCACAGGCATTTTGTCAAACATATCATCGACATGTAACCCATAGGTGTAAACAATAGAATTAAGTGTAGGGATCTCATACTTATCTGAAAATCACTATGAACCATTGTTCCCTTGTGCCATTTGCTACATTATCATCTATTAGGTCATATACACATTATCCATTCACATACAAGTAAAAACATGTTGAAATCCATACATAATTGCGGTCATAAAATGTGCATATAACCAGCATAATAGGAACAGAAATACAATAAACATGATAGCCATCAAATCCATAAATACATCAGTACATTTACACATGGAAATCAAGGGAATGGATTTCTCATTAATGAATTAAATGAACCAACCAAAGATGGGACTACCACATTCCACTCGACTGTAGAATGGTTGAGTCAAACCTCTCTTCATCCATTCACCCCAGTGCCATATTCCAAGCATGAATGCGGGATCTCATAAAATACATGAATCAAAACTCATCCAAGGCTTCCAGAGGCCATCCACCTCAACCCATCAAACAATGATTCCACCTCATGGTCGAACATCATAAAAACCATCATCGGATTGGTCTCCATCCAAGACCTCCAAGGCTTCCAGATGTTTTTCCAACCAAGGCTTCCAAACCTAGTACCTCAACCCACAGCTTATAAAGGGCTTCAAAAGCATTTGTCTAGCCAAGGTTTCCAAGACTAGTAACTCAACCCAAGTTGTTATAGGGCTTCCAGGGTGTTTGTTCAAATAGGGCTTCCAGGACTAATAACTCAATCCAAGCTAACGAAACATGAGAACCAACCAAAAAAACAATGAAAGTAAACCCACAATCACCATGGCTATCCAGGATATGGCAAGGCTAGGAAATCTACTATCTATCTAGGAAATCCTCCATGCCAATGATAGATCACATCCAAGAAACCACATGCATATTCCATGCATGCCAAAACTAGTGAAGAAATCATATATGCAACTCGATACCTACAAGAAAATATGATGTAGTTGTTGATGTTGATGCCCTCTTGCACTTTCATGCTCTTCCTTTGCCTTCTTGCTCCAAGAATCCATGTAGGCCACACCCTCAAAGAGTGCTCCAAGAAAACTCTAAGTATCCACGAGTATGAGAGAGATAGATAATAATGAGAGAGTTCAGACACTGAACTGACAAAAGGTTACCAACTGATCCTTGTGTTATCCCCTACAATTTCATAGGCTAAGGAGGAAATCGAAAAAGGTAATCTCGAACCACTTTCATCTCAATAGCTAGCTCAACTGAGCCATAGAGGGACCTCTCCAAAGGATTTGTCATTGCAAAGATGTAGAGAACAAGGTTTTAGGCTAGATATGCAAGTTTGTTTTGAGTATTTGTGAATTAAGTTTGTTGGACTATGGTTTAGAACAAGTAACTAGGTCTAGGCTTAAAGTATGCAGAAACAAGTATAATAGGAGCTAGATATCAGTGTGTTATGGTGCAATTGGAGTTTTTTTCAATGTAGCATAGATTTGTGAGTTTAAAAGAGACTAATGAGCATGTGAAGGCATGAATTCATTAGCTTTAGAAGAAGGGAAACACAACTCTAAATTCCACATAAACAGAGCTTAATTTCAAGATTCATGTTTATATAACTACAAAGGAACTCATAGGAAGAACATAAGTCATGTAAAGAGAGATTATTTATCCATTAAAATTGATAGAAAGAAGAAACAAACACCATAGACTCACTGAACTAGAGTTCCTGAAATATAGTTGCAACTGCTCCTATATTAGCTGAAGAAAACATAAACATACAAGCCTACTCCACAAAAGTCCAACCCTTCTCCCTGAATGAGAATAGTACATATAGACTCAATTGAACCACTTCCCCACCTTTAGGAGTCAAATTCCTAGGTGGTGGAACTGATTCCAAGATTCTCACAACCAACAGGTGAGAGTGAGAAGGTCAAATACAAACACTTATCGTAGACTTTGATTTAGATTTTACTTTTTTAATAAGGCCCATTAAACCACAAAAACTGCCTATCATGCCCATTTATTCATGCTTACATCATCAAACCACAAACTAACTTCATTTACATCAATAGTTTTGACTTTGACCAAGTCAAACTGAAAACTAGGAAATTTACACAATGAAATTTAAATGAAAAACACAGAAATTTGCAGAAGCGTAGCACCGACTTTGAGCCCACTTTAAGGTGCCTTCCTGAAGTCCAAATAAATATCTGAAAGAATATTCAACTATTTTTTCAAGTCTAGTTTCCAGAACACCTTGAATTTTTTAAAATGACCCATGGCAAGGCCTTCAAAAATTCATTCTCCCAAGGTTACTCTAGAAGCGCATCGCCTGTCAAAAAGAGGGCCACAACGCTAATTTTTGACCACTTTTTCTTATTTTTCTCAAAATTTGGTCTCTCTCTGGAAAATATGATGAAATGGGTTTTTATAGGATTCCATTGGATTTCCAAAACTCCAAACCTTTTGTGATTTGAGTTCCTGAGGAAAAAGCCCAGCGCCAAGGCGTTGCGCTTCTATGACTACCCAAATTTCTAAATTAAGCACCAAAATAGCCAAAAAAAACAAAAATGCTCAGAATTTCTCCAAAATTGGTCAAGAGCTGAAAAATGAGGTATGTTAAGCCCTCATGTATGCTTTAACAAGCATCTCTATCTTACCCTTCTCATTTTTGTCCTTTAGGGTTTCTTTGAGCTTGTTTTCTAGATGTTTGACCTTGATGTTACAAATCATATTTCCAGTCTGGTAGTGATGTGCCATGTGCCTTAGTAGTTGGTTATCTCTATTGGCCTTGTCTAGAAGCTTATCCAAGTGGTAATTGACCTTATCTAACCAATAATCCCTATCCTCATTAACCTCTAAGGCAATTCTATCCTCCAACTCTAGCTCTTCATCCAGCAAGATGTGTTTTTTCTCCTCTTTTAATGCCTTCTTGAGCCCTTTAGTTCTTGGCCTCTTTTTCTTTCCTTTTCCTTTAGTTTCTTCAAGTTCATTGATCTCCAATACTGATTTTCCCTTGCCTTCTTACTGCAACAATTTAGCTTTCTCATTTTCCATGATAAGTTGTTTAGCCTTTAGCTGACTGTTTTATTATTCTAGGAATGAGATGAAAAAAATTGCCCTTACCATGTTGTCCATGAGTTCTCTGATCTGAGAGTCTTTTTCTTTGATAGTCTGTTGCATGCTTGAGGGCTCATTTTCTATTTCCAAGTCTACCAACGAAAATCATGCTCAATCAAATATTTATCCTGTACTGGTGACCCCCGTTTTGCGGATGTAGAAGGCTTGGCCCCTTTCTCACCATAAGAAACAAACACGAGCCTTTTTCCTCTTTTGTACATCCTAGTCACCTCAGATCTAGGTGCTTTAGGAACCTCCACTAATCTGCTTGAGGATCCAACATCCATTTTCTGTGTTGGCATGTTTGGATACTGAACTAAAACATTAGACTCATGCCATTTCAAAGTTGTCTCCAAGAAAGAATCCCATGTCATGTTTTTTCCTGCAAGTTGATGGATAACTACAGTTTTGATCAAACTATAATGAAAGAGACTAGGATAGTGTTCTTTTTTTTCACTTGTACCTTCTCAGACATCTTGACAAGGCTTCTACACAAATAGTTGCACATGTTGAGAGGGTTCTGAGCTGTAAAGTGCATTAGAAGCCGGATGTGATCGGCATATAATTTAGAAAAACTTCCCTCACATGTGAAAATTTCCATGACAACTTTCATCAATGGAGGATACTTCTCCAACAAGTACCTAAAAGGTATGATATGTGTATGGGTTTCCCTATATGGTGTTTTCAAGAAAGACCTGTAATGTTCAAGATCTAAGTTCATGCCCTTAAACCAATATTCTCCATGATTTATTATCCCTATAGCAAGTGAAATAGTAGCCACTGAAAATGTGAACTCAACTCTAGCAATGATAGCACTTTCGCCTTTCAAATGAGTGGTGATCCAATCTGTCAATTTTTCATTAAAACCAACTTCACACACCCTTTTGCAAAACTCTAAACAACTCACATCTTCAAAACACTACGTGATGAAGGGTGATGTATTGATTTCATTGTAATTGGTAGGTTCATATTTGAGAATTTTACCTCCTTTATGGTGTTTTTTCCTCTTTGGTGAAGAATCTCCTTCCATGATGACAAAAACCCTAGAAGTGAGAAAATGAGAAAAAACAGTGAGGGATGAGTGAAAAAATGAAATTATGGATAGGAGGAGTGGAAAAAATGGTAAGAGAAATTCTAGGAGATGGATAGGGACTGCGAGCAACTCATGAAACTCAAATGAGGTGAAATGAAGGAAAGGGGTGATTGTGAGAAATGGAAAACAAAGTTTTTATGAAGCTATCCAAATTTCTTAGGAATGAGCTAGGGTTTAGTTTTTGGTGAATTAATTTCATGATTTGTAGTTGGTTCAGTGATTCAAAATGTATTCTAAACATGTGTAGAGGTGTAGAATGAAAGATTTACATGTTTAGCATATGAAAACAAGAGTAGCCATCATCAACCCTAGCTCATTTCATGATAATTTCACTAAAAACCCTAGATGAAGAAATCTTGTGCTTGAATCCATCTTGCTAAATGAAAAAGGTAAGTGAAGAGATGTACTTACTTGTAGACAAATCAAGATTAGCAAGAAAGTAAATTGCAAGCTTCAAATTTGAGTTCGGGTAATTTCTGGAAGGTTTTGGGCTGCTCTGGCACAAGCACAACGCCAAAGCATAACGCAGTGTCCAGAAGCGCAGCATTGGCCTTAGAAGTGCAGTGCAGTGTCTAGAAGAGCAACGCCTTCAATTTTTTGCCAATTTTGCCTAAAAACTCATGTCTTTCTTGCCAATGGAGGAAAAAGCTCGATGAACAAAGGGAAATAAAAGGCAAATGAAGTGCTTTTGGAGCTTTTTGGGTTTATATAGGCAAGTATGTTTCCCATTTGAAAATAAATGGGCCCCACATACCTTTTAAAAAAAAAAAAATTCACCTTTAAGATTGATTCACTTTGGAGAGCTGAAAACTGTGCTGAATTTTTACCTTTTGAACACTGAAACTTCTTCTCTTGGAACCTTTGAGACTGAAATCGTGAAGAACTTGTGCAAATTCATCAAGCTAATGTCAAAGAGTTTGCTTGTGATGATTCATTTAATGTTGGATTTACATATGATGATGATGGACCTTGAAACCCTAATGACTTAATGAAGACATTAAACTGAGCGGAATGGTGATGATGATGACTGATATAATGAAAACATTCTTTTTATTATGACACCTTCATCTGGGTGAGGTAGGCGACCAACATGTGTGATTTGCCCAAAAGAATAAAAACATTCCTCGACAAACTAGCCAGTGACCAAATTTTACTTTGTAAACCTAGTGACATGATAAAATTTGACCTTGAGACTTCTGACGGACTTGGTAAAATCATATTTGATCACTGGTGGAAGTCAGAGAAGACTAACACTAACATTGGCTCCATTTGGGGATGGCAACTCCTTGGAGGTGTCAAGAACACCGTAGACCAAGTCACCTTATTCATTGCACAATGGAGTCAAAATGCAAAAAACTAAACTAGAACTGAAAATTGGCTGACTATTTGATATGACGAGACTGTAAAAGTAAAATAAAAACAACAGTTGATCAAAGAAGCCTTATGGCCTTCTCCTCAGGCTTCAAACTCCTATTATAGCCACTTAGATACTAGAACATAAAAAACACACTGGTATGTACAATGGTGATGAACATTTTCAGAACTTATTTCAAACATGGTAGTGCTTAAGAAGCCTACCATTGATTTCTCCTCCTGAGTAATATGCTCCATTCATTTCCTCCAACAGGAAAGCATTCTTCCCTCTGAAAGCTAAGATTCGGTAGGGTCCCTTCCACAAATTCTCAAATTTGCCATGTTTGCCTTTTTCTTCATTTCTAGAATCCCAATGGAGAACCACATCTCCCAAATTGAAATTGTCTTCCTTGGTCTTGCGATCATAGATCTTTTTTATTCTTTCCTGAAGTTTAGAGGTGTTGTGAAAAAATTCCTCTCTAGTTTGTTGTAGAAGGATCATCTGATTTATCCTTCTCTGCATATTAATGGTTTCGATGCCCAATTCCTGCAAAATTTCCATGTCTTGGACAACAAGAGATGATGGAAAAACTATGTCAATATCGTACACCAACTGAAAAGGAGACACACCTATTGATTTCCTAGTACTGACTCTGTCTGCCCATAAAGCAATGATGAGCTTTTTGTGCCAGTTCTTCTTGTTCACTTCTAAAACTTTCTTGATGATGTTAATCAAAGATTTTTTGGAGGATTCGGCTAGACCATTCCCTTGTGGATGATAAGCAGTGGAATGTCCTAATAAAATATGGTACTTAGCACAAAACTCCACCATTCTTTTTTACTTGAAGGAAGCAGCATTATCAGTGATTATTTTTTGCGAGCATCCAAATCTAGACAAGATATTAGATTCCCTAAATTGAATGATAACAGAATTAGTAGCTTGCCAGGTTGGGATTGCCTTAATCCATTTTGTAAAGTAGTATGTGGCTGTCAAGATCCATTTGTGTTGAGCGGACGATGAAGGATGGATATTTCCAATGAATTCAAGGCCCCATTGTTGAAAAGGAGATGAAATTGTAATGGGCTGCAAGGGTAATGGAAAAAGTTTTCTTTTTCCTTAGAAAATCTAACATTCATGATAGCTCATCACTGTTTTATGTACATCAGAAAAAATAGTAGGCCAATAGAAACTAGCCCTTAAGATATTATTTGTTGTAGTCTTCCAGAAGTGATGGCCACCACAGTCTCCTTTGTGAAAATCTTTCATCACATCCTTTGCTTCATTTTCAACCAAACAATTCAATAACACACCGCCTGGGTCTTTCCAGTATAAAACACCATCAAGAATACAATATTTTGAAGCTTTCAACTTTAAGAATATAGCTTTACCTTTGGTAAATTCTAGTGGAGGATGTAAATGCTACAAGACATAAACAATGTCGGAATACCGTGGAGATGAGATGAACATGTCAGACACCTGTAAGTATGGGTCTTCTTCTTCCTCTTCTTCAGAAAGTGCTGCAATCAAATTGATGTCTAGTGCATGTAGATTAGATTCAGCCATAAGCTTAGCCAAACCTTGTCCCTTGATGAGCTTTGTGGGCTTTATCTCAAAATCATACTCCAGCATGGATGCAATACATTTTCCCCTTCTACCTTCAGGATATGTTTGCACAAGAATCTCTTTCACTGATGTTGTGGGAACATAAACAATGGTGTGAGAATGCAAAATATAAACTCGGAAATCTTTGAGATATTTCACCAATGCTAAGGCCTGCTTCTCAATGACTTTGTATCTTAATGTTGCATCTCTTATGGCGCAACTAAAGAATTCTATCGGCTACTCATTTTTCTGATCTATCTTTTGCAATAGGACTGCTGCTAATGTATGCTCAAAGGCAAATGAAAAATAATGAAATCTGAAGTATAATCTGGACTAATCAAAATAGGAGCAATGGATAATGCAAATTTTACTGCATGAGATGATTTCTTAGCCTCTAAAGACCACTTTACCTCACTGTCCTTCTTCAGCATGTTTGTCATCCCTTTCAAATGTTCAGCGAGATTGGGGATGAATCTTCTAAAAAAAATGATTTTCCCATTAAAATATTGAATTTCTTTCTTTTTCCCTGGGAAATCTAATTGTTGAATGGCTTGCACTCTTGCAGGATCAATGTGAATGCCATCCTTGGAGATTATGTGTCCTAGCAGCTTACCTTCTTCCATGGCGAATAGACTCTTCTTTGGGTTGAGTGAGATACCAAATTTTCTGCATTTCTAAAAAACAATTCTCAAATGATGTAAATGATCTTCATCAGACTTGGAAAATATTGTGAGATCATCTAAATATATAACTAGAAATACATCTTTTTCATTGGTGAAAGCTATGTCCATAGCTTGTTGAAAAGTCGCCCCTGCTTTCTTCAATCCAAATGGCATCTTGGCGTACATGAATGTACCCCATGGTATTGTGAAGGTTGTTTTTATCTGATCATCGTTATGCACCAAAATTTGATTGTACCCAGAATATCCATCTAGCAATGACATCCTGGAAGATCCAACTACCCTCTGAAGTATATGATCCATCTTTGGCAGGGGATAATTATCTTTCAGGGACAATTTGTTTAAATTTCTGAAATCAATGCAAAAACGAATCTCCCTGATCTTCTTTCTTACTGGAACTAAATTAGACATCCATTCAGAAAATTGAATAGGGACTATGATACCATACTTATAAACCCTATTTACCTCTTTTTCAATTGATGACAGCAGCTTAGGATTAATCCTTCTCAGTTTATGGTGAAATGGCTTTTAATCAGGCTTGACCAGAATGGTGTGATGAATGATACTCTTGTCATAAACTTTCAGATTTGAATAGTCCCAAGAAAAAACATCAAAAAAATCTATCATTAAATCTATGCACTTACTTTTCATTTCAGGAGATAAGGATTTTGATAGTTTGACCATCTTAGGCTTTTCAGCTATACCAATGTTTACATCTTCAACACCTTTTTTTGTGGGGACCAAGGTGGGATTTTTGGCAACATCGTCATAATCAAACAACTCTTCCAAAGGTACAAGGCCTCTTGGAATGTTGTTGTCCTTCAGTTGCAATATTTCAATCTCAGCTGATTGAATCTCTAGATCATTCATATTGGATGTATCATCAATGCAGGAATTCTGAAATTCTCCTTCCAATTACAGATCTATTTGTCATCCAAAAACACTTGCCAAAATCTCATATTGTCAGGAACAGCTGGGCAATGTTTGACATGGATAGAATACTTTTGATTAGAGTGAATAGGAATCTTCACCATACTAGTTGCAGTAGCAAAAGAGTTAGCTATAACATTCTGAGTTCTAGGAATAAGAGACAAAGTATATTTTGTAAAGGTTTTGGGGATGTCGAGTACAACATTGCGATAATCTCTCATTATTGGATGCTTGGCCTAGTATTCCCCTTTTACTTGTTTGATTACAATTTAGAGTTGCCATAAACAGAAATTTTCTTTGCTCCCAACTTCTTCAAAATCTTGAGGCCATCAATCAATGCCTCATACTCCGCCTCATTGTTTGAGCAGTCAAAAGCTAACTTGTAAGAATTCATTCTTACATTATGAGGAATTTTACATGATTGATGTAATGGACCATGAATCCAAACACCAATCCTAGCTCCTTCTTTTCCCATGAACCACCATAACATTCATAAAATTTGATGAGCAAGCCATGATATAGAGCCTGCCTGTCGATTTGGGGGGTTTCACAAGCAACTTGAGGCAATTTGGCATGATTTCGGGGCTTTGTGGGTGTGCGTTGCGTGCCAAACCCAGTGCATCGCGCCCGGTGTGTGCGCCGTGCCTGTAGAAATTTTGCACTGTGGGGTGGCTCTGTGTGCACCACACTCTGTGTGTGCGCCGCGCCCCTCTGTGTGTGCACCGCGCTCTGGAAAACGACTCCCACTCACTCCAAACATGCACTTTGCACTCTCAAACACTTTGCTATGTTTCTCAATAACCTTGATTAGCACAATAACTTTGTTTGCTTGTGGGAATTCTCTATTTAAAGAATTTGAAGTCATGGGTTAAATTTTTCCTTCTTCAAAAACCCATTTTGCTAATGTTATGTTTTGACACTTTTTCACTGACTTAAAGCAACACTGAAATTCACTTTTCCCTTTGAAATTTTAGCTCAAATGATGAAATTTTCAGCACTCTTTGAAGGGATTGCATGACAGGGCATTTGGCCACAGAAACCATGACTGCACCTGAAGAAATCAACTGATGACTTTTTTGAAAATTTTATCACAAATGAAACTGTTTGACTTTTCTTCAAAATAGAGTTTTGAAGAACAGTCAAAGTCTATCAACATGACGACGAAACTCTATGAATCATAACTTTGTAAGGGCCTCCCTCTGGCCTGCAGGGCTTTATTGGATATGTTTGAAGACCAAATTGATTAATCCCTAGACCTAGCAGAATGCAAATGAGTGAATGGAGCGGGACTCCTAAAAATGAAATGCATAAAGAGTTTTGATCTCTGACGGAGGACTGACAAGACCAACTCTAACATTGGCTCCAATGGGGGATGGTAGCTCCTTGGAGATGCCAAGAACAGCAGATCTCTGGAAGAGCTAGACAGTGCCTTCATCCATTGGGCTATGGAGTCATTTTTCCGACAAACAACACAGGACTCTGACTCATTTATGAAACTGAAATGACCAAAAAACTGACTTAAATTTGGCATTGAAATGACTCGAAGACTAACTTGACAAACTCAAACCAAACCGAAATAAAAATGGTATTTACAATGACAGTGGAAACAGTGTTAATAACTCATAAATGGTACCGCTTGAGCAGTCGACCATTGATCGTTCCTCCTGGACAATCTTCCCCGTTCATTTCCTTCAGAAGAAAGGCATTCTGAACTCGATATGCTGCAATTTTAAAGGGACCTTTCCATAGGTTCTCGAACTTACTGTGCTTACCTTTTTCCTCATTCGTTGCATCCCACTTCAGCACCACATCATCCAAATGAAATTTGTCTGCCTTTGCTTTTCTGTCATAAATTTTCTTGATCTTTGTTGAGTCCCAAACTTACATCTTCCCTACATCCCTTTCTAGCCTTTTTCTCCAGTTACCTGAACCTCTAAGCTATCAAACCATTGCATATTAGTTTAAAATGAGCATATAAATGGTTTCCTAACTATGTTTTGTGACTGTTGTTTGATTTAGATTTTTGTTCAACCAGCTACGGAATCTGTCACTTTTCGCAGCCAGAATCAGTTTCCGCAGCCTTTTTGTTAAACTCTATGCTACAGGTGTCTATTGAAAAACTCGGCCACATGGGAAAGCTACAAAGGACGTGGACATGGAACGTGTCCCCTTGGTTCAGCCAAATCATCCACAGAAGCCCGCGGTCAAAGCCGGTCAAACGGTGGTCAACACAAGGAGTTTAGCGGTGGCACAACTCTGTTTTCATCATGAGGAGGATTGTGTGGCAAGGTCCTGAGTTTTAGGAGGTGTGCTAACACCTAGGGACTGCTCGTGGACCGAATCCAACAAACCACCTCCTTGGATTTACTTCCCACGGCTACCATGCTGCTAAATTTCTGATTATGGTCTTTTACGTGTCTGGCTACCAGCGCAGACCTTGTGAATTAGTTATGTATTTCCTACTATAAATAATGCATCTTCGTATGCGTATAAGTTAGTTGTTGTTGTGTAATCTTGACTGTTTGTACGAGCCATTGAGCCGAGACTTAGTTTCTATTTTATGACTGTATTGCAATATATGAGAAGACACTGATTTTGAGTTCAAATCTGTGATTGGTTTTGATTGACCGAGGTTGCAGAGGGCCCCTGTACACCAAGGTCCTGTAGTTGATGTATAGCTTTATGTTTTTTTCCTTCATTTTACGCTCTTGATACCATAGATGTTTGTTGTACATATTAACTTGCTCATGGTATTTATGTTATTTGTTGTCCATAGCTTCTTTTATGCTATTAATTGATTGTCAACTGATCAGTATTTGCATTTCAGGTTCTAATAGGAAGCCCGGGCAGTGCATATAGTTTTTTATGACTAATGACATGATGGAATTATCTTGTCCTACTGCTGATTTGTTTTATTGGTTCTAATTCCAACATTTTTTGTTTCTTTAGCTTTGCTTTGTTCATTTACTTTTCTACAAGATAGATATTAGACTATTCATATCATTCTTCAGTTACCTCCTATAGCCATAGCGAGTTGAATGGTGAGGGATTGAGTGTGAATATATAGTTTGATACTAGTTTATTTACTTTTGCAAGTTAGTGATTAGATTACTCATAACATTCTCGATTACATCCTATAGCCAGAGCAAGTCGAATGGTGAGGGATTGTAGGATGAATGTGTAGTTTAATCTTAGTTTTATTTTATGCAATTTAGATATTGGATTACTCAATTTGTGTATGATTACCTCCTATAGCCAGAGCGAGTCGAATGGTGAGGGGTCAAAAATGAATTGATGTGATATGATTTACTTTACTTTGCTTACAATTTTTAAATTGCTTTGAGTTCAGTCTTTTCTTTTCTTTATACAGCAGCAAGGATACTGGGTTTCATAGTCACTAGTTCACTATTTTGTTCATTAGAATCTAGGCACCTCTTGATTTCATCATTTTAAGTTTGAACACCTTTGGAACACTTTGAAGATTGGAAATTATTTTAAAGGCCATCATTACCTTGAATACTTTTGTCCATACTTGATTACTAGAATCACCATCTCACACACCATCTCACATTAGGGAATCAACAAGAAGATAAATTCAAAAACAAATCAAAAAACTAAAAACGACAAACAAATAGAAAATGGTTATCTTGCATAGATAGTGCACTTCACTTCAACAGTTGACGACTCTCGGATTGACAATTTATATAGAAATTTAGGACACACTAAATTGACCAAACATTTTGGCGCCGTTGCCGGGGAAGTGAAACTAGGTAGCAAATTTCTTAAAAAAAAAAGCAAGAAAATTTCAAGGAAGGCAAAAATTGATGATTTCTCAAAATATGCTCTCCTCTTGCACCTAGTGTGACCTGGAGGATCAGAAAAGAGAGTTATTGA
>APFE030094513.1:0-16397 GCA_000404065.3 Pinus taeda
TACACCAAGAGAACTTCTCAGAGCTAACAGATTTTGTCAGTGCATCTGCAGTATTCTTCAAAGTGTCCACCTTTACCAACAACACCTTTTTGTCTTCTATCATATCCCTCACAAAGTGATACTGAACATCAATGTGCTTTTGTCTTTGAATGATAAGCAGGGTTCTTTGCCAAGAAAATTGCACTTTGGCTGTTAGAGTCTATCCTTATAGCTCCCTGTACTAACCCCATACTTGAACACAATCTCTGCAACCAAACTGCTTCCTTGCTTGCATGAGTGGCTGCCATGTATTCTGCAGGTCTTCCCATCCTTTCCCATGTTTGCTTCAACAAAATGTTCGCATCAGATCGAAGATCCAAGATGATCTGATCCATGTCATAGTCACCTATCCGCGTGGTGAGCCTCATCTCATGCCCTGTGCGTGCCTTATGTTTTCCAATTCTTCTGACAACGTGGTGCCCATCAAGGACCTTCTCTTTGCTGACGCATTTTTTTATTAACTCCTACAGGCCTTCCACAAATTTTCTATTGTTCAACAGTTTTATGCAGGTCTCTAAAAATGTAGTAAGCACAAAAGGATCAACCTCTGCAAGCACACTGGTTTCTTGTACCTTGTTCTGTTTTTCTGAGGTGGAGGCCTCAATGAAGCTTTTCTTGGCTTCCACAAAGTTTTCTTAGCGCACTCCAAGTCAAAACCAACTTCCTTTTCTGGGGCCTTGTAGACCCATCCATCCTCCTCAAGTTGTTTTCCTTTGTCATAATCAGTCATTATGTCACTCCTTAGTACTATATTCATGCTTTGATCCTTCTCGCCAGGCTCAAATCTCATCATCTATAAGTTCTGTGTAGGCTGTTGAGGTTGCGCTTTCTTTTCTTGCATTTTCGTTATCAACACCTGACATTCTTCTATGGTATGGTTAAACTGGTTGCAGTATTGACATGACAGGCACGTCTGATTTTGACAGTCTCGCGCATAGTGATCTAGGATTC
Source organism: Pinus taeda (assembly GCA_000404065.3). Lineage (NCBI taxonomy): Eukaryota > Viridiplantae > Streptophyta > Pinopsida > Pinales > Pinaceae > Pinus > Pinus taeda. The sequence continues at coordinate 991 of APFE030094513.1, forward strand.
CACAGTTGTAGTAGATGAGTTGATCGTGACCTCTACCAGGCTCTCCACCTCCTCGGCCTCGTCCTCTTCCTTGATAACCTCCACACATTCCTCCAACACCCTGTTCTGGAGGCCGAGTTTTTTCTTGCATCCTATAAATAGGTGTTCTTTCCATCATTAGCTCATAGCTCTAACAGTGGTGCTCATTGTGGCCCACAATTTTGCAGAAGCTACAAAACAACTGTTGAGGTGTCTTGACAATTTTTTGAAGTAGATGGGAATTATTTGTCCCGTGTTGTCCAACAACCTCACAAATAGCACACCATAGTACAACCCCCATGCTCGGCCTTGCCGGGGCTTCCAGTTTAGGGGAAGTGGTCCCCCTCCTGTAATATAATTCACAAATATGGGACTTTGGTCTTTATCGTGCCCCTGGCTCTTGCACTTTAGACACCAGACTTCCGCGTGCACCTTTGGTTTAGTCTCATTGTCTTTCTTTAAGCTCTTCAATTCTAAGCAGAGGCTCTATAACTAAGAGTGGATCTGCCATACCCCCAAGGTCGTGTCCTGAATAGGTGTTGCATGTAACCTCATCACGATTTCCAAGGCTTTTGCTTGAGCCCCTATCTTTTGTTGCAACTAATCAATTCTGAAGTGGGGTAGAAGTGAAGTTATAAACCATTCGCGATGCTGACCATCTGTGAGATTAATGTTAGCTTCTCAAATTTGACATTTAAATCTTTGATCTAATTCCCAACGCATCTCATCAACCCTCATCATGATTTCCTCAAATCCAACTACTGATTGCGAGTTAGACTTAGGCTTACTAAACTTCTTGTTTAAAGCAACCTTGCAAGTTAAACTTAGGCTTACTAAACTTCTTCTTTAAAGCAGCCTTGCGAGTTATACTTAGGCTTACTAAAATTCTTGTTTAAAGTAGCCTTAGTTTCTACTAGTGATGCCAGAGGATTATTAGAACAATACTTAATATACCAAGTCAACGTGCAATCCTGTAGAGTGGTAACCAATTGTGCCTTCTTTATATTATCATCAGTAATATGTTGTGTTGTCCACACAAAATTCACAAAAAAATAGAATTGCTCTGTATCCTCACTCCCTATGCCCTTGAAAATCGATAGCTTCATTGTGTTCACTATGTTTAATGGTGGGGTTGGAGGTGGAGGTGTGGGCGAAGGTGTATGCGGTGGAGGTGGAGGTGGAGGCAGAGTGGATGGATGATTTTTTCGAGGAAACCCTTGAGTGATTAAATGAATAGTGCTTCGTGGTGGAGTTTCTTCCGCCCCTTCGTCGTCACTTAAAGGAGGTCTAATCAATCGACTATACTTTGGTCTTGATCCTTCATGATTTCTAAAGAGTTGTCCACTCCACATAACTCCGAACATCAAGGTAATGGCATCAACCATTTTTCACATAATAGCATTTTAATCCAAGTATTCAAAGATCTTAAATACTTACCTTGCTGTCCTTTGAAAAATCTTTGCTTTGTTTCACTATAGCTGATTGAGGTATCAACTGCAAATTTTGTAACAAGTCCTCCGATAATTCGATTGAGCCAATGATCAATAGCCCACACGATCTTGTTTTCAGAAGCTTCTAATCGTCACACTAATTCTGGAGTCCACACTATAGGATTGTCGAGCTTCCACCTTCCTTGACTATTTTTCAATTTAGCCAACGACTCATACAACTCAACGAGGAAGGTGCAGAAAAAGTTCTCGCGTATATTTGTATACAGATACATGTTCAACCACTCTTCCTTTGACAGGCACAAATTCTTGTTTTCTTGCGCTGCAAACTCATGAATTTTCCAATCCAACCACTTTTCAATTTCTTTCTTGGTCAGATTCCAATGATGCGACATCACACATCTCTTTCAATCATATCATGGTCCCGACAACATAAGCATTTGCTGGCTTAGGGGATCCTAATCCAGGTTCAGAGTTAGTTGCACCAACCAACAAATCCCTACACTAGTGGCCCTTCGGCAACAACCTGCGTAGCGCCGACTGCAGTATCACCTGAAGCAATATGGGGGGATGCAAGAACCAAGTTTCTGCATCCAGAGACTAGTGTGATGTCCTTTAGCTTCTCAGATCTACCTTCACGCATATCAATAAACTCTTAGGGCACGCTACTACAGCTCTGTCGAAATGGTCTTTAGACCTCCATGAAGGTCCATGATTGGTCTTTGTGGACCTTCAACAGTCAATCTATCTACTTACGCGCATCAGAAAGCAGTCCTAAATTAGGGTTCGCGCATATTTACTTAAGTTATTAATAAACATTAGAGAATTCATTAGAGTCTTCGTGAAATTACATATACATGATTTTGTACATAATTTGACAGCTATTCAAGAGATTCATGCAATATTCAACCAATATTTCATAAAACACATCATTCATTCACAACATGTAATATTAACAGGAATAAACATAAATACACAATAATTCTTCAGAAACTATCTTTATTGGTCTTCAATTCAGGATTACAGACTCAAAACTACCCTGCGCACTCAGCTACAGGGGTCCGCGCACCCAACTATAGACTCTACCTTAGCCTCTGTACACTCAGTTTTAGAGCCTTTCTTCTCCTATCAGACCCACTTCTATTCTATTGACCCATTGCTTATCATTCCATCCAAGACGTCCCTTATATTTTCTAGGACAAACCTATTTATAGCCTTTTGCATATGATGCCATGGTCCATGGACCATGGGTGCATCTCAAAACCGACTCATAATTTACATAAAACAAGGGGCTAAACCCCTTTGACTCCTAATCATCTATGCACTCTGCATCCACAAATTGCGGATACTTTACATTAATTACAAAAATGTCTCAAAACTTGGGTTATCTTAACCCCAAAACTAACCCAGGGGATCCCATCCCAACAAGAGGTTTTGCGATAGGGGAGAGAGTCAAAAGCCTAAAACAAGAACTAGTAGCAGAGTTCATGGGTCAACCTAGCGCTAACAATCTAGGTCTTCAGACAATTGTATTTCATCTCTGCACACAAAGTTTGGAGCTTTTTTCTCCCTAGGTAACTATGAAACCTCTCAGTTGTGTTTATCTCATAATCACATTACTTTACAGTGTTGGGTTTCGTAGTTGGATCATTACTCCTAGTTGTGGCATCATAATTTTTCTTGTGGTTTAGCTTAATACATATACCTGGGTCTAATGTGGTTATCTAAACTTTAGCTACACGTGTTGGGGTGATTTATTAGTTGTGGTGATTTGGTTATGTGTGAATTCTAACTATTTGTCCCGGTCTAATGTTTTACCCCTAGTACAAGTCATGTTGTTTCTTTGTGGAGTTTTGTCCTTCAAGTTAGGCTAGTGGTTGAACACATGCATACCCTTTATGTGTCATTCCTTGGTTAACCACTGCAAACCCTTGGCATCCAACCTTCATCTAGTGTCAACACATGAGGAGCAAAAGAGGGAGGGGGGATGGTAGAGGTCCCCAGGGCTGAAATTAAGCCTAACAACAAGCCCAAAAAACTATTGAGACTTTTCAATTTATCATCCCTATTGATATTCAAAGTGAAATTTAGACCCTTGAAAACATGGTAGCTAGAGATAGATACACCATTTATGACTCAAAGCTTATGGAGGAATTTGGGCAGTTGATTTCAGCCCCCTGCCACACTAGGGGAAAAAAAAAGCAGTATCTTCGAGCCATATTTCTTTATTAGAAAATGAAAACTATGATTGGCAAGAACAATAGGTTGACAAGTACAACATATTTTTCAGTCTTGTGGATGTGAAAATAGAATAGAGGAATTTGAGGTTCTATATGAAAAGGATGGTTACCTACATGGCTCAAATTGAGTGTTGTATTCTGAGCATAACCACTTCTTCTACTCCCCTAGGATCTAGTGCAAGAGATCTAACACCAGACACGTCTTCTAAATCCTAGTTGTTTTGAGTTTGTTGATAGTATTTTGTGGTCTAATGACTTTATAGGCACTCCAGTTATGCTGCAAATGTTACAATTTCTTCAATTTTGGACTAATTACTCTATACGCAAATGGTCAAAACATTTTGTTTCCCATTGGGTAGATTGAGACTATTTTTCATAACGAAAGATGATAGTGAATGGCTAAACTATGTACTGAAATATTTGGCTTTGTGAGGTAATAAAATCTTAGCTTACAAAAAAAAATTCATGTTTTTTTTAATTTACAAAGTACATCAATTTGTTATGATTGTTAATGGTATAGGAATGGTTTACAAACCATATTATATTTCTAGCTTTCTAGTATTTCTTCTCGCAAAATGGGGAATCTTGTAGAAGCCAACAAACAATCCATCTTCATACATTTCAACAATAAGCTCTTGATTTATTTTCCTTATCATATCAGAACATGTTTTGATGTTGAGGATGGAGTTTGGAAGAGTATAGATCTCTTGAAGTTTTTCTTAGATGCTTTTATTGTATGTTTTCTCAGTGTTGTTTTTAGCTTTTGTAACATATATTTCAGGTTTACATTCCAAGTATTTTGTTTTCAAGCAAAGTGTGTTTTCCATTTCCTGTAATCATCATAGGTGTGGGCCATTTCATTTCTACAATTTCTCTTTCTTATATCATAGTTAGCTTGGAAACTTGAATGCATTTATGTTCATCTAATCAACATTACAACATCTCTCACCTGCATGAGCATTAGAAAAGGAAAAATATATCACCCACTGCACATACAATTTCAACCCCTCTTAAGTTTTTACTAACTCTGGGTTGACAATTAAAGTTGAGACTCTTGGGAGTTGCAACATTATTGTTGAAATACTAAGGGCCATCACTTTTTGGATTTGTAGCCGGGGAATCATTAAGGTACGCATTGCCTTTTTCTTTTAACTGATTCACTCTTTTTCTTTATTTTGACATCTCAAAAAAAGAAAACACAAAAAAACATTAGAATTCTTTCAAAAAATACAAGAACAATTTATCTTCTTCTTTTCTAGGAAATTTTCTTCTTTTATGCCTCACATACTTAGGGACAAGCAATTTTTTACCCAAAACCCCCGCTTCTACTAGCAGGCAATCATTTTTCAGCTGATTGTGAGCCTCTTTCCCTATCCAAAGGGACCTTTGAGGCCTTTTGAGTGAGAAAGAAAGGATCTTTGAGGAGCTTGCATAGGGAGAAAATTCTTCAACCCCTGCTACTACTATGGTTGAAAAAAGAGAACCTGAAGTTTTTGTATTCCCCATTAGAGAGGCAGATGTAGAAGAAAAAGTGACCTTCTTCGTCAATTTCTGGCAATATTGTTTGAATCGAGATCATTTTACTGATAACCTTCTTTAAGCATGAAACATGGAAAACTGGATGAACTCTGGAAGATGCATGCAACTCCAATTTGTATGCCATAGTACTAATCTTTTGCAACACCTTGTAAGGACCATAGTACTTGGCTGATAATTTATTATCCTTCTTAGCTTGCTTCAGGGATATTTATTTGTATGCTTATAGCTGTAAAAATACCCAGTCACCTACATCAAAACTTCTTTCATTGCGATCTTGATCTGCCTGTTTTTTCATTCAATTTTACGCAAGAGTGAGGTTATCCTTTAAGAGTTTCAGAACTTGTTGCTGATGTTCGATGTGATCTTCCAATGCTTGAACCCTAAAATTTTCTCTTAAATATGATGTGATGGGCGGTGGATGGTATCCATAAAGTGCCATAAATGGGATCATTTTTTCTACAATATGGAAGGAAGTGTTATACCACCATTCAACTAGAGTTAACCACTTAACCAATTGTCTTCGTTTATCAGATACAAAGAAACAAAGATATCCTTCCAAACATTTGTTCACTATTGTAATTTTCCCATCAGATTGAGGATGATAAGATGACCTATGAGCTAATTGAGTACCAATACAGGAAAATAATTTCGTCCAAAAATTTCCAGCAAAAATGGGATCTCTATCACTTACAATATTCTTTGGGTTTCCATGTAGCTTTTGAATTGTTTCCATAAATGCAGTAGCAACTGTATTGGATTTAAAAAGATGAGATAATGCAAAAAAGTGTGCATAGTTGGTAGGTCTATTAACTACCACCATGATGGAACTCTTTCCTTTAGAGGGAACTCTGCTCATTATAGGGAGACCTTGGTTAGCTATTGTTGATGCATATATCATTTGTATGGCTAGAAACACAAAAATTACTAATGGGAAGTCTCGAAAATAGCTTGTACTATATTCCCCACCTCAACGTCTCATTGAAGTTGATTTCCCTGCATGGGTTGTACAAGAAGAAGATGATGATTGTGACCTGTCGTCACCCTATCTTGTGTATGCCATAGAAACATCTCTTAGCAGCAAGTAGGTTGATGAAGATGACTTAATTGTTTTTTTTTTGCAAAATCAATACCCTATTGCTATGAAAATTAATGGGCTAAAAGAGGATTTATCCCTAGGACAACCTAGTTGTTCTAAGGATAGTTTGTGAGAAGGATTATTGATTGTTGATTCTAATTAGAAAATCATAAAAATGGTGGAAATCAACCCCTCCAAACTATTAAAAGTCAACTCCTCACTTTCAGCTAATAAAGAGGATCAATTGCTCATTGTCTTGAGGCAAACATTAATGCATTTTCATGGGATTACAAGGGTATGAAAGGTATACATCCATTTGTATACACCCAACACATATACATAAAATAATATCATAAGTCCATTCACTAAGATCAAAGGAAAATGAATATTTCTTTAAAGGACATTGTTAAAGAAAATTGCATAAAGTACTTGATGCAGGATTCATCTATCCAATTTCAGATAATGAATGGGTATATCCGTTGGTTGTTGTTCCCAAAAATAATAGAAAATGGAAAATTTGTGTTGATCATAGGGAACTTAATAAAGCCACAAGGAAATATCATTTTCCCTTTCTCTTCATAGACCAAGTCCTTGATGTTCTTGCCAAGAAAAATATATTTTCCTTCATGGATGGGTTTAGTGGGTATAATTAGATCGAAATTATCCCAGAAGATCGAGATAATACCACTTTCACTTGTCCTTGGGGGGATTTTTCTTATAACATCCTTCCATTTAGCTTATGCAACCCCCCTCCCACTTTCCAAAAGGTTGTGCTGAGCACATTTTATGCTCTTCTATATGATTCAATAGAAATTTATATGGATGACTTCACACCGTATGGGAATGAATTTCAAGTAGCTCTCTCCAATCTTAGAAATATATTTCCAAATATGCGGGATGAACCTCTCCTTAATCTGTGAATGTTTTGTGTTCCTAATGAATGAGGGAGTTGTTCTAGGACATTTCCTCTCCTTAAAAGGGATTCAAATGGATCCTAGTAAGTTAGAAATCATCAAACACGTTCCTATACCTCAAAAATAAAGAGATGCTAGAAGTTTATTAGACTTTGTAGGGTACAATAGGAGGCTTATGAATGATTTTAATAAAATTTCCTCTCCTTTGTTTTCCTTGCTAACCAAATATGTTGAGTTTTGTTCGACAAATCCATGGCAAGAATCATTGTGAGCATAAAGGAAAATTTAATAACAACACATGTTCTTAAAGGTCCTAGTTGGATCTTGCCCTTTCACATTCACACACATTAGAGAATTTTTTAGGTCTAGAATGGGAATCCTAAGGAAAATTATAAAATAATATTTGAATCAATAAAATAATATTAGATTACCTCATAAAATTTTGAAGCGAAAAAGAAAAAACTACCTTTCAACTTGTATTTTCAATTCATCTTCCTATGATTTTACTCAAATTTCGAGTAGGAGCACTCGTAGGATGTGGAATTTAATTTCCCATCCAAGGAGCACCCATGTTGAATAATTTCGATGGATCTTTCTACACAAAAGATGAGAAATGCATGGAAAAAATCATTGCAATCAACATGGGTACTCCTTGGATGTGAATTTGCATCCAACGAGTGCTCCCTCTCGAAGTTTGAGTAAACTCATAGGGAGATAAGTTGAAAATACAAGTTGAAAAGTAGTTTTTTCATTTTATTTTTTATCATCTTACCTTTTTACTCCAAAAATGGTGAATCATCCCCCATTGTCTACATCATCATCATCAATTCTATTGGTTCTTTTAAACTTGATTTTTGTTATACATTTTCATTTTGAGGCCCATATTTGACCTCAAAATTTCTCTAATGGATGCATTAGATAGGGAAATTGGAGCAACTTTATAAGGTCAACTTGACGGTAAGAATTTATCAAAGGTCGAATTGAATTACACAATAAATAAAAAATAATTCCTCGTTGTTGTATATTTTTTAAATAAGTTTAGACATTATATTACTGGCTACAAAGTATTTGTAGCTACTAACCATGAAACAATTAAATATTTGATGAATAAACCAAATGTAAATGCTAGGATAATCACGTGGGAATTGTTTTCATATTAGTTTGATTTAACCATTGTTGACAAACTAGGAAAAGAAAATGGTGTTGCATATTTCTGGTCAAGATTAACCTTTTTCTGCAGATGAACGGTTGGTTGGTGACTGACTTCCAAATGAGTATATTCTTTCCATCTCACTTCTTTCTCCATGGTTTTCTAATATTTCCAACCATATAGCCATTGGCCAACTCCATCGTCACTTGTCTTCAAGAGATAAATGCAATATCATTAGACAAAGTGCCTCTTATACATGGATTGGTGGATGCCTTTTCAAGTCGGGACCTAATATGGTTTTAAGAATATGTGTGAAGGAGGATAAGGTATATGATATCCTATCATCTTGTCATGATGAACCTTGTGGAGGTCATTTTACTGCAAGGAGGACATCCTACATGATCTTTGCAAGCAAGATACTTTTGGCCAACTCTTCATGAGGATGGCCATAGATATACTATAGAATGTGATCAGTGCCAAAGAATGGGAAATACTACAAGGAAGGATAAAATTCCGCTTTAAATTCAAGTTTCCTTTGAGCCATTTTGGAAATGGGGCATGGACTTCATTAGTCCTATTAATCCCCCAATAAAAAAAAGGCATATAATTGTATGCACTAATTACTTTACTGAATGAGCTAAAGTAAAAGCAATAAAGGTAGCCATGGAGCAAAATTTAGTTGAGTTCTTAAGGGAGAAAATTTTCCATAAGTTGGGGTTTCTACCTGATTGAGTAGGTAATGAAGCAATATCACATTCACCATCGAGATTCCTCTCCCTACTACCGCCAAGAAAATGGGTATGAAGAGGTCACCAATAGATCCTTAGAGAACACTCTTACTAGGGTAATTAGTGGAAAAAAAAATGGTTGGGAAGAAAGTCTTGATGAGGCTATTTGGTTACACAATTTTATCAATTGAGTTTAAATACAAAAAATTGAGGATGTAATCTCAACTATAAATGGATTTTAATAATGCGTAAACTAAATGGATACAATAATTAAACTCCTTGGATGAGTACATGATGTAGGCCTCCTTTCATGAAACTACAAAGAAAAATCAGGCATGATAGACACATCAGAACTAGAGACTTCCAAGAGGGTGATTGGGCTCTCTTATCTAAATCTATTTAAAGGAAACTTCACAACTAAACATTTGGGATCTTAACTGGTGGAAAAATTATATGACAATGACTCTGTTAGAATCAGAACCATAAATTAGGAGCAAATCCTACTGTTAGTGAATGGTTACACATTAAAAGTTTACAAGAAGCCGCTTTCTAGGGCTAAATTTACAGTTTCAATAAGTAAGTAAATGTTATTGAGAGCACTAGTTCTCTCAATCCATCCATCTCTTGACCAACAGAGAATAAAGAAAAAATAAAAATAATAGTCTTAAGTGAAAACCTCCTTTGAGGCACTTGAGACATGCTTATTGGTTTAAAGCCTCTAGAAGGTAGTCATTGAGTTTGGAAAAAAAAATAGAAAGAGAATAAATATCTAGAGTAAAACCGCTAATTGTGAGGTGCCTAAAGCAGGTTCTCTAGCTGAAAACCTCATGAGGCAGCCATTGAGGCAAAAGAGATATATATTTTGAATTTTCATCATCTCTCAAATTTATTTTTATGCAGGAACAATTTCTCCTACAACAGAAGAAGAAGAAGCAACAATCAGGTCAACCAAAATGAACATACTGCAAAAATAAGAAAGAAATGTTATAATATGGCACCTATTTCATGTAATCAACACAAATTGTCTCAAGGTTTCCCTAGTTGGTATCCTTGTATCATTTTCTATTCCTTTATATCATTTCCAACACCATCCATCTCATATTCCTCATTTCCCATAGGTTTTCTTCAGCATTCCTAAAGTGCTACAGGAAAGTCTAGAATTCCTACAAGAGAAACATGCCTATGAGAAAAAATACATATCAAAGTTTTGTTTTTTTTCCCCAAAGGAGAGCTCCAATACGGTCCTAATAATCATCCTCTCCATGTACAAGCTCATCAGATCTTGAACAAGTGCCAAAGAAACAACAAGAGATAGAAGGACCAATAACAAAAGGGCAGACAAAAGAACAAGAGGTTGTTACTTAACCAGGTAAGACGAAAATTGACCCTCTCATTCAAGTCAGGACCTAATATGGTTTTAAGATGTGTGAAGGAGGATGAGGTCTATGATATCCTATCAGCCTGTTATCATGGACCTTGTGGAGGTCATTTTTCTACAAGGAGGACATCCTACATGATCTTGCAAGCAAGATACTTTTGGCCAACTCTTCTTAAAGATGGCCATAGATATACTATAGAATGTGATGAGTGCCAAAGAATGGGAAATACTACAAGGAAGGATGAAATTCCCATTTAAATTCAATTTTACTTTGAGCCATTTTAGAAATGGGGCATGGACTTCATTAGTCGTATTAATCCCCCAATGAGAAAAAAGGCATACATTGTATGCTCTAATTACTTTATTGAATGAGCTAAATTAAAAGCAATAAAGGTAGCCATGGAGCAAAGGGTCGTTCAGTTCTTAAGGGAGAAAATTTTCCATAAGTTTGGATTTCTAAGTGATTTAGCGACAAATCAAACCATCTGATTTACTTCCATCCTGATTGAGTGGGTAATGAAGCAACATCACATTCGCCATCGAGATTCCTCTCCCTACTATCCCCAAGAAAATGGGTAGGTAGAGGTCACCAATAGATCCTTAGAGAACACTCTTACTAGGGTAATAAGTGGAAAAAAGAATGGTTGGGAAGGAAGTATTGATGAGGCTACTTGGGCTTACAATACCACTTTGAAAACCACCATTGGTTTCACTCCCTATGATCTATTTAATGGAAAGAACGTTTTTTTTATCAATTTAGTTTAAATAAAAAAAATTGAGGATGTAATCTCAATTATATATGGATTTTATTGATGCATAAACTGAAGGGATACAACAATTAAATTCCTTGGATGAGTACATGATGTAGTCCTCGTTTCATGCAGCTACAAAGAAAAATTGGGCATGATAGACACATTAGAACTAGAGACTTCCAAGAGGGTGATTAGGCTCTCTTGTCTGAATCTAGGTTCAGGGAATTTAAAGGAAAGTTCACAACCAAACGTTTGGGATCTTAATTGGTGGAAAAATTATATGACAATGACTCGGTTAGGATTAGAACTATAAATTAGGAGCAAATCCCACTGTTAGTGAATGGTTACATATTAAAAGTTTAAAAGAAGCCCCTTTCTAGGGCTGAAATTACAGTTTCAATAAGTAACTAACTAAATGTTATTGGGAGCACTAGTTCTCTCAATCCATCCATCTCTTGACCAACAGAGAATAAAGAAAAAAGAAAAATAATAGTCTTAAGTGAAAAACGCCTTTGAGGCACTTGAGACATGCTTATTATTTGAAAACCTCTAGAAGGTAGTCATTAAGTTTGGAGAAAAAAATAGAAAGAGAATAAAGCTCTAGAGTAAAACTGCTTATAAAGTCTCGAAAATAGCTTGTACCATATTCCCTAGCTCAACATCTCGTTGAAGTTGATTTACCTACATGGGTTGTATAATAAGAAGATGATGATTGTGACCTTTCGTCACCCTATCTTGTGTGTGCCATAGAAACATCTCTTAGCAGCAAGCAGGCTGGTGAAGATGACTTAATTTTTTTTATTTTTTTTTGCAAAATCAGTATCCTATTGCTATGAAAATTAGTGGGCTGAAAGAGGAGTTATCCCTAGGAAAACCTAGTAGTTCCAAGGATAGTTTGTGAGAAGAATTATTGATTTTTGATTCTAATTAGAACATCATCAAAATGGTGGAAATAAACCACTCCAAACTATTAAAAATCAACTCCTCACTTTCAGCTAATAAAGAGGATCAATTGCTCATTGTCTTGAGGCAACACATTAATGCATTTTCATGGGATTACAAGGGTATGAAAGGTATACATCCATTTGTATACATCCATCACATATACATAAAATAATATCATAAGCCCATTCACTAACATCAAAGGAAAATGAATCTTTATTTAAAGGACATTGCTTAAGAAAATTTCATAAAGTACTTGATGTAGGATTCATCTATCCAATTTCAAATAATGAATGGGTATATCCTTTGGTTATTGTTCCCAAAAGGAATAGAAAATGGAGAATTTGTGTTGATTATAGGTAACTTAATAAAGCCACAAGAAAATATCATTTTCCCTTTCTCTTCATAGACCAAGTCCTTGACGTTCTTGTCAAGAAAAATATATTTTCCTTCATGGATGGGTTTAGTGGGTATAATTTGATCCAAATTAGCCCTGAAGATCAAGATAAGACCACTTTCACTTGTCCTTGGGGGGGTTTTTCTTATAACATCCTTCCATTTAGCTTATGTAATCCCCCTCCCACTTTCCAAAGGGTTGTGCTAAGCAGAGTTTATGATCTTCTATATGATTCAATAGAAATTTACATGGATGACTTCACACCGTATGGGAATGAATTTCAAGAAGCTCTCTCCAATCTTAGAAATATATTTCCAAATATGTGGGGATGAACCTCTCCTTAATATGTGAACGTTTTGTGTTCCTAATGAATGAGGGAGTTGTTCTATGACATTTCCTCTCCTTAAAAGGGATTCAAATGGATCCTAGTAAGTTAGAAATCATCAACCACCTTCCTATACCTCAAAAATAAAGAGATGTCATAAGTTTATTAGACCTTTCGGGACACTATAGGAGGCTTATGAATGATTTTAGTAAAATTTCCTCTCTTTTGTTTTCCTTGATAACCAAAGATGTTGAGTTTTGTTTGACAAATCCATACCAAAAATCATTTGAGAGCATAAAGTAAAATTTAATAATGCATGTTCTTAAAGGTCCTAGTTTGATCTTTCCCTTTCACATTCACACACATTAGAGAAATTTTTAGGTCTAGAATGGGCTTCCTAAGGAAAATTATAAAATACTAATGGAAATAATAAAATAATATTAGATTACCTCATCAAATTTTGAAGCAAAAAAAGAAAAAACTACTTTTCAACTTGTATTTTCAATTCATCTTCCTACGATTTTACTCAAATTTCGAGTAGGAGCACTCGTAGGATGTGGAAATTAATTTCCCATCCAAGGAGCACCCATTTTGAATAGTTTCGATGGATCCTCCTACACAAAAGATGAGAAATGCATGGAAAACGTGATTTCAATCAACAGGGGTACTCCTTAGATGTGGAATTAAATTTTGCATCCAACGAGTGCTCCCGATCGAAGTTTGAGTAAACTTATAAGGAGATAAGTTGAAAAGTAGTTTTTCATTTTATTTTTCATCATGTTATCTTTTTACTTGAGAAATGGTGAATCATTCCCCATTGCCGACATCATCATCATCAATTCTATTGGTTCTTTTAAAGTTGATTTTGGTTATAAATTTTTGTTTTGAGGCCCATATTTGACCTCAAAATTTCTCCAAAGGATGCATTAGATAGGGAAATTGGAGCAGGTTTATAAGGTCAACTTGAGGGTAAGAATTTTTCAAAGGTTGAATTGAATTACACAATGACTGAAAAATAATTCCCTCTTGTTGTACATTCTTTAAATATGTTTAGACATTATATTACAGGCTACAAAGTCTTTGTACATACCTACCATGAAACAATTAAATATTTGATGATAAACCAAATGTAAATGCTAGAATAATCACGTGGGAATTGTTTTCATATTAGTTTGATTTAACCATTGTTGACAAACTAGGAAAAGAAAATGATGTTGCATATTTCTGGTCAAGATTAACCTTTTTTTGCAGATGAATGGTTGGTTGGTGACTGAATTCCAAATGAGTATATTCTTTCCATCTCACTTCTTTCTCCATGGTTTTCTAATATTTCTAGCCATATAGCCATTGGCCAACTCCCTCGTCACTTGTCTTCAAGAGAGAAATGAAATATCATTAGACAAAGTGCCTCTTATACATGGATTGGTGGATGCCTTTTTAAGTTGGGACCTAATATGGTTTTAAGAAGATGTGTGAAGGAGGAAGAGGTATATGATATCCTATCAGCTTGTCATGATGGACCTTGTGGAGGTCATTTTTCTGCAAGGAGGACATCCTACATGATCTTGCAAGCAAGATACTTTTGGCCAAATCTTCATAAGGATGGCCATAAATATACTATAGAATGTGATGAGTGCCAAAGAATGGGAAAGACTACAAGGAAGGATGAAATTCCCCTTTAACTTCAAGTTTCCTTTAAGCCATTGTTGAAATGATGCATAGACTTCATTAGTCCTATTAATCCCCAAATAAAAAAAAAGGGATATCATTGTATGCACTAATTAGTTTACTAAATCAGCTAAAGTAAAAGCAATAACAGTAGCCATGGAGCAAAAGGTAGTTGAGTTGTTAAGGGACAAAATTTTCCATAAGTTTGGCTTTCAAAGCGGTTTAGTGACAAATCAAACCATCTGATTTACTTCCAACTTGATTGAGTGAGTAATGAAGCAACATCACATTCGCCATCAGGATTCCTCTCCCTACTACCCCCAAGAAAATGGGTAGGTAGAGGTCACCAATAGATCCTTAGAGAACACTCTTACTAGGGTAATTAGTGGGAAAAATAATGGTTGGGAAGAAAGTCTTGATGAGGCTACTTGGGCCTACAATACCACTTTGAAAACCACCATTGGTTTCACTCCCTATGAGCTAGTTTATGGAAAGAACGTTTTTTTATCAATTCAGTTTAAATAAAAAAAAATTGAGGATGTAATCTCAACTATAAATGGATTTTACTAATGTGTAAACTGAAGGGATACAATAATTAAATTCCTTGGATGAGTACATTATTTAAGCCTCGTTTCATGCAAGTATAAAGAAAAATGAGGCATGATAAACACATAAGAACTAGAGACTTCCAAGAGGGTGATTGGGCTCGCTTGTCTGAATCTAGGTTCAAGGAATTTAAAGGAAAGTTCACAACCAAACGTTTGGGATCTTAACTGGTGGAAAAATTATATGACAATCACTCTGTTAGGATCAAAACCATAAATTAGGAGCAA
>APFE030094518.1:0-19810 GCA_000404065.3 Pinus taeda
TGAAGAACTAGAACCACCACAATCCAACTACACCAATGGTGCAAATCCTTAGCAAAAGTGGCAAAATATTTTTTTTTTAAACATGGTATACTTGATCACGTTACTTATATAGGTTTCCATCTATTTTACCAGTCTCCAAAGAGAAATTCACTAGTGAGATGATGTAGGCTACACTACAATACGGCAATAATCTTTTTATCCCCATAGCCAATATACGGGTCAGGGTAGAAAACCTAGATCTTTGAAATACTCATGCTCCTGACTCCTGAGCACTATGAGCAGTGATGCGTCTACTGGTCTCTAGGCACAACATTTTCTGAGAGGGAACATTGTGGCATAAAAACAAAGAAACAAACAGCAAAGTTGTCAACATTAAGAAAAATTGTTACCAGACATCCTTTGATCATATTCCAAAGAAAAAAGATAATGTTTGTCCTCACTGAGAGAAGATCAATTCCTGTTGTCTCAAGACCTGGAACAACAAGTATGGCACTTTTCCATTGATGTCAAATAGGGATAAAATGCAGATAGGGGGAGCAAGGAGGGGCCCTTTAACATTCGATAGTAGAGCTCAAATGCTCAAATGTAAGGGATTGCAATCATTGGTAAATGGGTATATTGTTGAAAAATTTGTTTTCATTGATGTCAATCATAGCAGGAACACAACTAGGTCATTGAAGAACAATGTGGATCAGTCAATGCTAGGGGGAGTGTGTAAATAATGTGTTGTCATTAATGTCACAAGAAAAAGGTAGAGGTGTGGAGCGAGGTCAAATCATAGAGGAGTGAGTTCATGTAGTAGGAGAGCAACAAAGGTGTGATGAAATATGAGTAAAAATATCTTAGAAAACTTGGATCAGTAGATCAAGGATCTTATATGAAAAACCCTTATTCACTCAGGGGGTCCCAACGTACTCGACACTTAATTATAAGGGGGTCCAAAATGATGTTAGGTAGTAAAATTTCTAAAGGCACGTGACATTTGATGATTCTCAGATGAATTTTAAAGGTTTATGATCATATATGAATTCATGGCGTGTATCTTACACGTTTACCATGTGTTTGACGAAATTTTTATTGTGTACTAAGCCTGTCTAGGTCAAGATCTTGTTCAAGTTTGAATGTTTGGTATTGTTGTAATCTTAATCATGCTTCTAGAAAGTTTCACAAAATTCTTGGTAGGGTTCTGGAGACTAGGCTAAAAAGGTGACACAAATTCCATACCCACATGCATAGAATTGGAATATTTGGGTCATAACCATTGGAAGCTAGGAATATGAGTGCGGTTCGAGCCTCATAACTGCATGAATGCCTTGTTGTGGGTGCGGTTTGGGGTTAGGTAAGAGAAAAAGTAGTTCCAACTCAGGATATGGTCGTCAAAGCTTGTGGACTAACTTCTAGGTGATCTAGTGCTCCCAAGGAGTATCAGTAAGTCTCAGTTGTAGGTAGGGTCATGTCATAAAAGAGGGTAAATGTGGGGAGGGATTGTTACAGAGTGGTATAAGAGCCAAGTTGCAACAATGGACCTCGAGGTGAAAGAAAATATTCATACATGTTTGTATGTTGGGCATGTAGGTAAGATGATTAATGGTTTTTATATGCATTGTGGTTATAGGCATGCCTGTCATTCTATTTCTATTGTGATTACATGCATCATACATGCTAATTAATCAATGTGGTCATATGCACTTGTGTCGGATAGTCATATATGATAATAACTTGTTTTCATATGCATTGCAGTCATATGCATGATGATTATGGTCATTTTAGTTATGATCTTGATGTTATATGTATCGTGATAGTCTACATTAGCCTGTGCAGATGGTTATGGTTATGATATTCATGTATGAGTTGATATACTTGTGATGTTGTGTCATACTAATATGGAATGAACTGTGCAAATGAGATTATTATGCATGCATGTTACTTTTTTATGAGTCTATCATGAGAACATGTTAGCTAGTTAATATTATGGATATCGTGACCTTATTTATGTATGAGTTGATGTGCTTGTGAAGTTATATCATGCTAATCTGTATTGATTTTGTAGACAAGATAACCTCCCTTGAAATACACTGAGGTATGAGTTTGATCATGTCATTTATATTTGGTTTATCTAACATGGTATGTTGCATGACAATAGAAGATAAGAGATGAAGAGAAGAACAATGGTCTATAGTTCACATGATTCCCTTATAGGTCAGATGTGAAATCTATGGAATGGGAAAGGTCAATTGAGCATCAAGGGGAAGAGTGTTCTCTTGATATGGCCAATACATTGAGGAGTATGACGGAAAAGATTAGAATTTGCAAAGAAGACATATAGTGGGAAGGTTTTAATCATGTTAGAGGTATCAGTGATGAGAAACTGATTTGGGATGAGTTTGATTTCAGAAGATGCAGAACCATTGTGGTGTTGAAACTGTGGTAGAGATAATCGCAGGAAGGATTGTCCTTTATATCAAAGTGGCGTGACAGAAGTATGGAAGAGCCTCAATGCATCTTGCAGAACAATAAGCTCATGCTCTAGAATCGAGCAATAGAGCAAGTAAAGTGCATGGAAGCACTTTGGGGCCGAGGAATCTACATGATAAATGGTTGATCAAACGCATGCATAACAACTAATTTTCAATTATGGATAGATTTTCCAAGCGAATTGGAGTCCCTTGAGAGATGATATGTGCGAGTGTTCAGTTGTATGGAAACATTCTCGGTACAACAAGGGAAGATAACCGATATATTGTTGTATATATTTATACATTGCAATTATGTGTTTATGAAAGTATGATGCAGTGGATTCCATGACAAAAGAGAATGCTATGAAATATTGAAGAAGGCTCGGGTTGAGTTTTCCCTTGGAAGCATTAGGAACCCATGGGGATTGAATCATGGTGTTTGTTGAAAGTTTTGTGCTTTCGGTGCTTTCTGATTTGTTTGTACT
This sequence comes from Pinus taeda, assembly GCA_000404065.3. Lineage (NCBI taxonomy): Eukaryota > Viridiplantae > Streptophyta > Pinopsida > Pinales > Pinaceae > Pinus > Pinus taeda. The sequence goes on from APFE030094518.1 coordinate 2,942, forward strand.
TGATTTGTAGTTTTGTTTATTTCTAGTGCATGGCCATGCCACTTTGTTTGCGATGTCGTATTGTTATTGGTTTTTCATGGTTTTCTTCTTGTTTGTTTCTTTTTCTTTCCTTTTATCTTTTAAGGGTCTTAGGAATTGGTCGAGGAAAGAGGAAAGTTAATGGAGCTCGGGGAGAGCTAAATGAAACCCAACGGGTAATGTAAGACCCAAATGAAGCCTGATGCATCAATAAAGGGAAACTAAAGGAAAGAATATGAAAACTAGTTGAGTTGGTTGGGTTCATTGGGATAAATAGATGGTTACAAGACAATCATGAAAAAGGTAACAAAAAAGTTAAAGAAAAGGGATTCAAGGCATCTGATGCCTTGGCTATGTTGGGAAATGTTGTTGTCAATGTTGTGCATGTTGTGCACAAATAAAGTGAGTTGTTTTTACCTTGACCTTATGATATATAGTAATTATGTTGTGATCATGATTATGACGATGTTTATATGCATGTATGTCATTGTCTGACAGGGTTGTCAGGGATCATTCTTGTGGAAGAATGATTTCTTTATGCAGGTGAATAAGATGAAGAAGTTCCTAGTTTATGAGGAATCAAGTGGGCATTGTAGCCCTGGAGGATATATGTTGAGAAATATAGGGAATAAATAGATAAAATATTTCTTTGCTTGATAATTTCTTGTGATACACTTTTACTTCTTAGCTTATAGTGTTTCTTCGTTATGTTATTATTATGTTATTTTCATCAACACAATTACCAATATGCACAATAAAATATAAGTGACATAGTATGTAGGCTTGTCAGCCAGGGCAAAAACCTCTCACCTCTTGAGAGGAAAATCCGATCAAAATTATTCTTCTAGTTATTCAATTAATGTACATGTATTTTTGAATGCTATAAAGGGGCTTAATTTGTTATATAAAATATATTAATGTCAACTATATATCATTTAAAAAAATATGTATCTATCATGATTTTTTTTATGGTTGAAGTGTTAATTTAGTCTTATATATACTCTATATAGCATTCAAAAATACTATTTAAATAATGAAAAATTACACATTGTATTTTTCACCTTAAATAAATTTGCAAGTGAAAAAATTTAATCTTATCTACTCATATTAAATCCGCACTTAAAAATAGATCTACCCTAATTATAGCTCAATACAGACTCAACCATGAAATCTAAGTATGCTGAATACAAAAACAAGCATAAAATCTAAGTAGGCTGATTATATCTCAAGACAGGCTCAAGCATGAAGTCTAAGTCTAGGATTGACTGGATAGAAAGCAAGCACCTGTGCATTTTAAAGAAATTCATCAGCTCTCAATGGTTTACCAGGGACCACTTTTGAGACATTACATTTTACTTTTTTTAAGGATTTTTTTATTGAGATGCTTAAGGCCCCTCATGACCGTCAAGTGATATATTTATAAGTTAGTGATCCTATTTATCACTATCATTTTTCAATCATCCTTGGACACCCTAATTTAGTGATCCTATTTATCATTTTCCCATAAGTACTATATTTGTAAGTTAGGGATTTTATTTATCGTTTTATTATTTGTAAGTTAGGGATTTCATTTATCGTTTTATTATTTGTAAGTTAGAGATTTTATTTATCATTTTCCCACCATCCTTGGACACCATTTTCTGAAGCAACAATGAGTAAACATTTCTAATCAATTGCCTTTGACTCTTCAAGTGTTTCGTCACACTGTTGCGCAATTATTCTCATGAAAACAAAAGAATTATTGCAAACTTCAGAGAGCCTAGACAGAAAGACGGATGGAAACCTGAGAACCCATGTCTTAATTTTTCGACATTTATAGAAATTAATACATAGCTTCTCTACAAAATATGCTTGATATAAACATGAAACGTATTCGAAGATATTATTATTTTTATAATGCTCAAATTTTACTTCCCAGATCTCTTTTTTACCAGATTTATTTTCAAAGTAACATGTCTATCAAGTTCTCCTATGGTAGTATGGCAGCTCTGTTTGCAATCATAGCCATGATAGTCGTTGAGTTTCAATGTCTATTAGTCATTACTGGATTGTCACATGACAGTCATCTACTGAAGATTATGAAGATACAAGGAATAGTACAACTTTGACAAGAATATTCGACTTGTAATAGATACAGAATTTCATGAGCAATGTAAATCACGCAGGAGACAGAGGATTGTCTAATACACACCAAAATCAACATACAGGTCAAAGTGAATCATTTTTCTGTACAGGAACAAAGTTGCAGGAAAGTTTGCATTGCAAACATTTCTGGTTAAAAGAATGCAATTGCTGTTACTCAAAGTGCATCTGAAATATTAGACCATGCTATAAACAAGAGATATTAGATGTAATAAAATTAGAATGCATTATGTAACGGTATCTTCAGGCTGATGGATTGTTTCTGCCAAAGATGCTCATCTTTTGTCAAGCCTTTTCAGAGTAGTAGACTCTATGACATTATCCACAGTTCACCGAATGGTGCATGATGAAGATGAAGAAGACACAAACAAGGCTATAGCAAAATAATAAGAACTCAAGCTGCGAAGCCACCTAAAGAGAGTGTTACCATTTACACCCTTTGGAGCTGAAGCAAAGAAGATCGCTAGTAGTGCTGGAAGTTTCAGCCACAACGTGCAGTTTCCTTAACTAATTTCCACTGAACTCCTAGCTGCTCCACTTTCACTTCTAGCAATCTACACTAGGAAAGACATTAGGATTTTCACCAAATGCATATTTCAACCTTCCAGGAACACATGAAGAATCCAAGCTGCACCGCCAACATTTACATCACGTACAGAAGCAAGATCAACTTTCACGGACTACAATAAACCAAAAATCCACTAGATAGTGTGGACGATAGGAAAGAAGCCAGGGAGAGGTCAATAGTACAATAGTAAAAAATCAAGCTATGAAGCCACCTACAGAAGGTGTTACCGGTTGCACCCTTTCATAGCTAAAGCAAAGGAGATTGAAAATAATGTTGTAATGTTTCAGCCACAGCTCCGAGCCTTCCTAGACAAACATCCATTGAACACCCACAAACTCCAGTTCCACGTCCAGCAATTTCCATTGCTTTAACTACTCTCTGTTTACAGCGCTCTCAATCCTTAGTACAAAGCCCACTGGCACATCCACGATGACTACCTTCCATGCTTAGAAGAGACAGATGAGGATTTTCAGCAAAAGCATATTTCAATCTTAAGGAAACACATTGAGGCAACCCACTTGCATCGCTGGTAGCATTTACACAAGAAAAATAAGCAAGATCAAGGAAAACAATGAGCTCAAAATCAACTACATTGTGTGGGCGATCATAACGAATATTGCTCTTTGACAGAGCACTGGCTGCTTTGTCTGAAGAATTCGACTGTAAGTGACTGTCTAAACATAATTCAACACGAGGCCTTTCTGAGGGAGCTGTATCGGCACTCTGAGCTTGAGCTATCCCCTGCTTCCATTCAATGAGCTTCAAAAATTCCCGAAGAACTCATATTGGTAGCAATAACAAAGTGACAAAGGAAGAAATTTTAGATGCATCATATGGTTCTGATACAACTCGCCTGCTAAAAAAGTCACATAGTTCACCAATTTCCTGAAAGTTTAGTTCATCTTGGCTATTTGTTTGCTTTCGTGGTAGTGCTTGTTGTTGCTGCTGTGCTAGGCTGTACAGGTTATAATTATCCACACTCATACCTCGCATACTTAGTTGAATTGGAAATTTATTTTGTCCTCCTAAATCAGGATAACTTACTTTATACACATGACCCCTATAGAGAAAATATATAATGAATACCACTAGCTCATTAATTATGTAGCAAAGATCACCTGTAAAATTAGGAATAACTCAAAGCAATATGATTCCAATGGTGTAACATAACAAGAATACAAAGAGGAAAATACTATCTTGACTAAAAAATGGAGCAATAATCTGGTTGCTTCTGTCTAGATTTTCAGGTTATTTACACACCAACTTCCTCTAAAGCCTGTGAGATTATTTATTTAAAATTGTAACCCACAAACCTCAACCATAAAGTGTCTACTGCTCTACTTTATCTAAACAAAAGGTTCCATAGCTAGGTTGTATGCTTAAGCAAGTAGGCTAAAGCAAGAACAGATCAATTAATAGACAATATTTACCTGACACGAAAACTCAAAGCTCGATCACAGACTAAGTAATAAACCGATTCTCCATCCCCTTTCAAAGTCGAGCGCAGAATGTCTAGTAACTGGTAAAATGACCATAGAACTCCAAGATACTTCACAATGTCGCGTAAAACATTTTTAAGAGAAGAAAGAGGGACCCACCCACCTCCATAACCACTGTCATTCCCAAGTTGAACATAGATAGACCTCTCTTCATCCTCATCCACTGGTAGACCAGTTCCTGAAGTCTTTGGAAACTCAACCAAAGTTATTCCCGCATTATGTGCCAGACGTTGCGTTTCCAATGAATTTTTTACGTTAGTTGCTCCATTTAATACAGTGTCTTCCCTTCGGGTTAATGGTTCTGCTCCAGAAATTCCAGGAGAAAGGGTGCTTACTTCATTGGCACTGCCGATGGAAGACTGCCCAACGTTTATACTTGAATTATCTGAAGTTCCTGGGACCCCTAAATATGGATTAAGATGAGTGAAAACGGTGCATAAAGGGGCTTAATTTCTCGTGCTCATCCAACAAAAGTACCAACTGTTGTTGCTGCTGCAGTGGCATGAGCCGTTCAAATCCAAGAAACCATGGATACCAAAACAAGAGAAGAATAAGTGGATTGAAAATGCAAGAATATCGCACCGAAACTGCTGCTGTTAAATAGAAAATTAAGATTGGTGAACTACGATAAAAAAAAAACCTATTTCAAAACAATTTTATACATGATGAATTCATGAAAACAGGGAGCCGAGAGCCATATACACCATGAATCCGGAATTCATGAAAACAACGAGCTGAATCCGTGAAAATAGGGAGCCGCCTTCCATTTGGAAAAATTAAGCTCCGCCTTCCATTTCAAAAAAAAATTAACCTTCTAAGACCAAATCGATATTCACAATTTCACTACCAAACCAGAAAAAACCAAACGGTAAATCAGAAATCACGATTTTGATCTTAAAAACCAGGAGCAAATATCAAAATGGGGCGATTTTAAGAAAATTTGGTTTCGTAAATATCAAAATGGGGCGATTTTAAGAAAATCCGATTTCGTTTAGGGTATCTTCCCTGGGCGAAAATAAAAAAATAAATTAATTTTTAAATAAAATGAGGGCTAATTATATAAAAAAGTTTTTATTATTTTAATTAAAAATTCGCCCGATTAAAATATAAAAAACCTTAAATTTTGCCTTTGGGCGATTATTCGCCCCTAAAATAACCCTTGGTTCTTGGTATCTTTTCTTCACATATTCTGTATTTTGCGTCTCTTTTCTTCGCATATTCTATATTTGGGTATCATTTGCAGGTTAAGAGCATAACACTCACAATATTCATCGAAATTCCATTACATACACCATTTTAGGATGGCTAACCCTCCATTCAAAATAAAGAGATAATGTTGAGAGTAAATAACAAATATGCTCAGACCCATTACATTCTCTAAAAGATGAATTTTATTAGCAGTCAAAACCCTGATTTAGGAAAACTCAAAACTAGTTCAAATACCTGATAAAGGGGTTGGGCTTTTAGTTTGAAACTGGACGTGATGGAAAAGGGTTCCATCAACATTGTATCTGGGATTCTGTTCCACCTGTAAACCATTTTCTCTCGACTAGGAGGAGACCAAAAATTAGAATCTATTTTTGTAAAACCAAATGTACATGAATGAGTGGTAGTTTCAATTTAACCAAAGTAAATTACGTAGCGTAATACCTGTACAGTTGAACACTCATTGCATTGTTGAATCACTGAGTCAAAGTACACCAGATGATCGACAAGGCAACAACAAGGACTACCATGGTAAGGAAGAATGGCCTTGGTAGCCAATGACTCCAACACTCGGTAAAAGATAAACATCAACTGTACATACAAACCGTCTTGCAGAGCGGGCTAAAGACCTCCTTCGGGGGAGAGAAACAATGAGCAGAGATTGCCAAGCCATCTTAGGCATAAGGACCCAAAGGTTTTACCCATTGTCAGATCAATGCCAAATCCTCAATGTTGTAGATGGGGTTTGAAGTCCAAGGATGGCAGAGGCACCACTCTACATTGAAGTTTCTGAAAGGCTGGACCTATTACCTAGGCCGCCACAACAATCGACAGTAACCTCAGCATTAGTGGAGATTAGATGATGGGATAAGTGAATCACTAAAAGTTGGATTAATAAACTCAAAAATTAACATGTATATTCCAACCTTAGTCGAAACAACAGATAATTCCAAAGCGACATCAATATGATTGTATTTCCTTAGTACTAACGAATCCCAAGAATTATTGAAGACCACCAAATCTAACTCCGAAACCTTTGAAAAGGGGAATGGAATTAAATCAAGGCCACAGTCAAGCTGTAACACATTTATTTATCAGCAGATTGCATAAATATAATGACAATTCTAATGTTTATCCCTCAGCTGGAATACATATGTGTATTTACTTTGCTGTAATAAATGGTAACATAATTTATTTTTTATATGGTTAATTTTAATATGTGGATTCATGAAATGTGGTATTAGAGCGCTTAGGTTGCCAAGCTAAGACCTCTGGAACAAACAAATAACAAGTTTGGTAATATGTACGTAGGAAGTGGGGAGTAGTCAGTATGAGAAGAACTAGGAATTTACTACCCAAGTCCGTAATGGGAATAGGGCTCACGTCATTTCAGGAAGGAAATTTGTAGGTGTGGGTACATTCGGGCGACGAGCCGCAAAATACCGACACAGATATCATGGTGATAGTACAGGAATTAGAGGATGAAATTCCCTCGTTATGGGCAAACAATGAAAGACTAATGCAGGAACAAGAAAAATTTATGAAGAGTCTATCCAATAGACAGAATAATCAGCCACTAGTTCCTAGCCTTGAACATAGAAATATGACAGGAGAACAAGAGTTCCAGACAGAGGATGTGGAAACTGAGGGTGGTGAGGAAAAACATGAAGAAGAATCGGATAATGTGCCCAATCACAGGACACATAAAAGGCAGAAAGTGGAACGTTAAGGGGAATTTTGAAAAATAAAGCCTCCTATCTTCGATGGCGAACAGGGAGAAGAAACTAAAGCACAACCCATAAATATGAATAAATATTTCCAGTTGTATGAATATGACCATAATTTGAAGGCTTGCTTGGCTATTTTCTAGCTAGAAGGAAAGGCCACACTATGGTGGGAGGAAGTGAAAACAATTCGAGGAGTAAATGAACAAAGTATAACCTAGGAAAAATTCCAGAGACATTTTAAAGAAAAATATCTAACAGAGATATTTTATGATGAAAAATCAAAAGAATTTCATGATCTCTGGCTAGGCCAAATGTCTATGGATGAGTTCATAAATAATTTCACATCATTTCTTGGGTATTTTCCTTACATACACGAAGAAAAAGAAAAGGTACATTGGTTCATCAATAGTCCACCCCTATTGATGAAAGAACGTCTGGAATTTGACAACCCAAAAACCATGGACGAAGCTATTCGTAAGGCATGGATCTGCTATCAACAAAACAAACCAAAGGGTGTCATGAGCAAGAGATAGATTGAAAAAAAGGGTAGTAAAATCATTCCCAGCCACAAACAGAATAAGGGCCCAAGTATGAAAGAATTGTACAAGAGTCAAACTAACCTGAATTTTAATAAGAATTAGACCAAACTTTAAGTACCTGGAGAAACTAGAACTAATGAGCAAACTGGCAGAACTGAAGCAGAGTTAACTACTAGGCCCCTTGTACAATGTTGGTGATGCGGAGGCCCGCATTATGTCAAAAACTTTCCACACTGCAAGGAAGATGACCAAATTTCACAAATTCAAGAAGCTTCCATAGTAGGAGAAATAGTGAGGAGCCTCCCTAAAATTAATGCTACTCTAGAAGATCATCAGGCGGAATTTCAGCCAACGATAGTCAAATTTGAAGGTAAACTTTTTGACCAAACTATATCTATTTTGATTGATCCCAGGGATACTTTGAGTTATGTTAGCCCCAATATTGTGGAAAAATGTAAACTACAAGCAGTAAAGTTTAAAAATCGATGTTTAGTACAACCAGCCACGAGAGCCAAAAGAAGAGTTTTGGCCAAAGTTAGCAACTGCCCTCTAGAGTTAGATAACCAGTCCATCATGGCATATTTGAATGTGTTACCCTTAGGATCATATGACATACTTATAGGCATGGACTGGCTAGAAAAAACATTGGTCCCTTATTAACTACAAGACCAAAACTATTAATTTCTTGAATGAGAAGGGAGAAAGGACAGACATGTAAGGTATTCAAAAACCTCTACAAATAAGAGCTGTAATGGCTTCCCAATTAGCAAAATGCATTAGAAAGGGCTGCGAGATTTATGCCATATTAGGTTATGATGACTCTAAGGGGAAATCTGATTCTTTAGAAAATATACCAGTGATACAAAGCATTGCAGATGTTTTCCCTGAAGAAATCTTTGGTCTACCGAAAAAAAAGGGACATAGATTTTACCATTGAGTTAATTCCGGGAGCTACCCCAGTCTCCCAAGCCCTTTACCGTATGAGTATACCAAAGTTAATAGAATTGAAAATGCAGCTACAGGAGCTGCTAGACAAAAATTATATACAGCCAAATTATTCCCTTGGGGAGCTCCAGTACTTTTCATTAAGAAAAAAGATGGAACATTATTAATGTGCATGGATTACCGTTAGTTAAAAAAACTGACTATTAAGAATAAATACCCCCTACCTTGTATAGATGAGTTATTTGATCAGGTAAATGGCGCAACCATATTCTCTAAGATTGACTTCTGATCAGGCTATCATCAGATCTAGATTAAGAAGGAGGATATATCAAAAACAACATTTAGAACTTGATATGGAAAAGATGAGTTTGTGGTGCTGCCTTTTAGGCTGACTAATGCCACAACAACCTTCATGCGTGTCGTGAACAGCTTATTTCATTAATACTTAGACAAATTTGTGCTAATATTCATTAATGACATACTGATCTACTCTCGAAACATGGGAGAACAAAATGAGCATCTCTGTATTATTCTTAAAATCCTAAGAGAATACCAGTTGTATAGAAATATAACAAATGTGATTTCTTTAAGGAACAAATCCAGTACTTGGGACATATTATCACCATGGATGGGATCGCAATAGATCCAAAGAAAATAAGAACTATCATGGAGTGGTCGGTATCGAAAGATGTAGCAGACATAAGATCATTAATGGGTCTAGCTAGATATTATAGGTGATTTGTGGAAGGCTTTTCTAGGGTGGCATACCCTATTACCTCCCTAAAAAAGAAAGGAAAGGCCTTTAGATGGATCCCTCACTAACAAAGGAGCTTTGATCAACTTAAACATCTACTCACCACCACCCCTATTTTGAGTATTGCTGATCCTAACAAAGAATATGTAGTTTGTATGAATGCTAGAAAGGAAGGTGTAGGTGGTGCATTAATGCAAGAAGGTAGGGTTGTAGCGTATGAGTAAAGATAGATTAAATAATATGAACAAAAATATTCTGTATACGACTTGGGACTAACAACAGTAATTCATGCCTTGAAGATGTAGCGACACTACTTATTGGGCAAGAAATTTTTGTTATTGACAAATCATCATAGTCTAACAAGCTACTTCAAACAACCCACTCTAAATTCTAGGCAAGCCGATTGGGCTGACTTCCTAAGCGAATTTGATTTTGAGATGAGACACTTGAAGGGAAAAGAAAATCGGGTTGCGAATGTTTTATGTCAGAAGGTAAATTTCTTATATGAAATTTCCTTTAGTGAATCACGAACTACCTTCTATGAGTAGATTCATGAAATAGCCATGCAATATCTAGTATATAAACATTTATGGCAGCAAGCAAAAATTGTAAAAAACAATGAAAAACAATTGGGATATGAGGTTGATCCAATTGAATTACTAATTTATAGAAAAAGGCTATATGTCCCTAACCAGAAACTGCTTAAAAATTCAATCTTAGATGAATATCATAAAAGCCCTTATGTAGGGCACCAAGAATACCAGAAAATGATTTATGCCCTTAGAAAAGAATTTTTGTAGCCTGGTATGAAGAAAGAAGTAGTAGAATGATTAGGAGATTATCTAGAATGCTAGGAGGTAAAGGCGGAGCACCATGACCTAGCAGGGCTGCTCCACCCACCACCTATCCCTGAATGGAAGTGGGAAACCATATCTATCACTTTCATTACCAGACTGCCTCAATAAAAATGGCTAAATGACTATCATGGTGGCGGAAGATAAATTGACCAAATTTGTTCATTTCATACCAGTTCAATCAACTTATAAAGTAGTACAAATTGCAAACATTTTTATGAAATACATTTTTAACTTACATGGTATACACAAAATGATCATCTCCGACTAGGATGTGAAATTTACATCAGCCTTTTGGAAGGCCCTTTTTGAGTGATTGGGTACAAAAATACACTTCAGTACTACATATCATCCTCAAACGGATGGACAAATGAAAAGAGTAAATCAAGTAGTCAAAGACATGTTGCGAGCTTACATAATGCAACAACCATCAAAGTGGGAGGATTACCTACACTTAGTAAAATTTACCTAGAAGAATGGGTATAATACATCCTTACAAATGAGTCCCTTTGAAGTGTTATATGAGTGTAAGTGCAGGACACCTTTGAGTTGGAATGGCCCATAAGACAAACTAATGCTAGGACTAGATATGCTGGAGGAAATGGAAAAGATGGTAAAAAGAGTATGAAGCAATTTAAAAGCTGCTCAGGACTGGAAAAATTACATTTCCAATCAAAAGAGGAGCTTTCAAAGAATTTCAAATAGGAGAACATGTTTACATTCGGGTACGAGCCAAGAAAACCACCTTGCAGTGCACCTAATGTGCTAAGCTAGCACCTTGATTCTGTGGGCCTTTCCAGATTCTAGCTGAAATCAGACCAATGGCTTACCAGCTTGCTTTACCCAACCATATCTGTGTGGACAATGTATTTCATGTTTATTTACTTAAGAAATACATTTATGATGCTAATCACACAATCAATTGGAAAAACATACGCGTAAAGTATAATAGAGGCATTTTTATTTGAATTCAGATTTATTAAATCAATTGATTGATAGATTAAAGTGTTTTATCGCTTTTTATAGGTCGAAATGAAAGGTGAATTCCTATTCGAGCCTCTAGTTATACTCGATCAGAGATAAGTAACAATACAAAAAGGAGTTATCACCCAGGTTAAAGTGTAGTGGCACCACCCCGGGCCAGAAGAGGGCACCTAGGAAGATGAGCAGGTTATGAAGGAAACCCTTCAGGATTTATTCTTAGGAGGAAAACATCACGATGATGTTACATATTAGGGGGGTGGGGTGAGATGTGATATCCCCAAATTATGCAAATATTTAATTTACTGCAAACCAAACAATTTGATGTTATTCTAATTATAAAATTATTTTTGAAATTCTTATGCATAAGTGAATTAGCAGTTACATGTAAATATTGTTATAGTTGCTAAGTGGTTAGGAAAACAGTTATTGGCCCTAATAAATTTCTTGAGTATTTACTCAAGAAGGATCAAGAGGATACGGGTGCCTAACATCAGGGAGACAAGAAAAGAGAAAGTCCATGCTGAGATGTGAGGCATAGTTGTGTTGCTACATCTGGTTTGGACCGGATAACTGTCAGAGATATTAAAGATCTCGACCAAGAAATAGTAAGAAAAGGTTCCTGGGTACAGGAACAGCTCGGGGGAAGACTACAACGTAATTAGTCTCAAGGTTGGGACACATATTGTTGAGCAGCAAGTTTTAGTTGTAGGATAAATATGGAAAAGCTTTGTGAGCCAGATAAGCAAAATTATCCTACCAATGGTTCTAAAAAATTTTCTACTTATTTTTTTCGAAATGTATCTACATATATATTCATGTCTAGAGATATTAGCATGAAGGAAAGCATACATAAATTTATAGATTTTTTATATCTACAGGTCACATGTTCTTAGACTATAGAAAATGACAGAATAGCCTGAAAACGAGTAGGCTAGTATGCAAAACCCTTATAAAAAATTGACAAATAGAATGATAATTACGAATCTGGTATAGATACAAATTAAAAGAAAATAACCTCATAAAAGAATATTAATAATCAAATAATAGAGTTGAACTCTAGCATTAAGGAAGGAAAAGAGCAAGTTTAATCATATAATAGAAATTATGTTAGCATTAGAGATTAAGCTATTAAAATGGTAAATTCCCGTAACGAAAACCCTTCTAGAATCAAGAGCAAAGACTTATAAGTTCAAGATTATATTTTCCCATAATCATTCTTCCTATGAGTATTAACACAAAAGCCCCGGTTAAAATAGGACAAACCCCGATAATAACAGAAACCTTATAGATTGGTTGTACTGTAACAGTCATTTACAAAAACAACATATAAACATAAGTACAATTCTAGAGAGCGGTGAAACCCTGGAGTCAGGCGAAAAGCGAAACGAGCCACATAATTTGCAACAACCCCTCCTTACTTCATTCTAGGGAATGCGAGAGAAAAAGGGAAATAACTGAATAAAACACTTTAAATACGAAAGAAATCACAGTGCATAAACAATATGAAACTCAAAAGGCTTGATAGACATTTGTACTAATCCTTGCATATTAAAATTCATCAGTTAATAGGCGGAAACATAAAATGAAATAAAGTACTATGGTGAGAGTCAACAGAAAGTTCAAGGGCGACCTAAACAAAGAACATTGTATAATCATGTAAAATTCCCGAAGGGTTATGAACAATAATAATCATAGTTAAAACATCTGAATATGTTAAGAAGTTCAGTATCGCATCTATTGACTGGCTTCTAGAAATTTACCGTGAAGGCCGAACCAGTTTCGAACAGAAATCAACAGGCCTCAACCTTGCAATATTCACCCAAATTCCATTACTTACACCATTTCGGATTGGCTAACCCTCCATTCAAAATAAAGAGATAAAACCACTAGTAAATAATAAATATGCTCAGACCCATTACATTCTATAAAATACGAATTCTATCACCAGTAAAACCGTAATTTAGGAAAACTTAGAACTAGTTCAAACACCTGATAAAGGGGTTGGGATTTTAGTTTGAAACTCGACGAGATGGAAAAGTGTTCCATCAACAATACATCGAGGAGTCCACTCCACTTGCAAACCACTTCCTCCCGACTAGGAGGAGACCACAAATTAGAATCCGTTTTTGTAAAACCAAATGTACATGAATGAGTCATAGTTTGCATCTAGTAAAATTAAATTATGTAGCATAATACCTGTACAGTTGGAAGCCCCTTGCGTTGTTGAATCATTGAGTCAGACTACACTGGATGACCGACAAGATAACAACAAGGACCGCCATGTTGAAAATATAATTTCACTGCCCGCGCAAACCAGCAGTCAACGGCAACTCAGAAAACCACCCAGTTCAAACCTAAACCACCGGTCTCATATCGCACCACCTTTCAACGCAAAGTGGTTTCCGTGCATCGAGCTCCGATGCAATCTGGAGCTGACAGCTGTTCAAGCGCTGATGCTGGCCTGACATCAGCACTGACAATCCATCGGAAGGTATCTTTCACCCAACTAAGCCTGTCCGATATCCGTCCGATCTTGGTGCTTCTCTGTCCGCCGTTTGATCTCGTGGAAGCTGTCCGCCGTTTAAAATCCTCATGGTACGCGTACGGGGCCTGTCAAAGTTAATGCAGCGTGGAGTAGAAAAATCACTGGACCATACCATGTATTAATTTATGTCATATGAATTTGGTAAAGTTTTAAATATTTTCTACGGCGATTTAATATGAAGTATGGGCGGGCTGTAAAATATAATGTAAGTTCTATTTTTTTTGCCCATACGAAATATTCAAGGGTTGACTCTATTCGAGTCATATGGTAATCGCATTATACAGAAGCGATTGTTTTTTTTTAATGAACAACACACACGGGGTGGAGATGTATTGGTCGAGCAGCACCAATAGTGATGGTAATCCAATGTGTGTTATGTAAAAAACACACGGTGAACACTGAACCAGGGGGTCCGCAGTTTAGAAAAATGTGAAGTGTATTATCGCACAGGGAGGAGATTATTGGGTTACCAACAGGATGTAAAAAACTATGTATTTTGCACATGGTAAAAAGGTAAGGGTCCGCAGCACCAGAAGATAGACCAGAGAAAATGGTGTATTGCACACGAGGATGAAAACCTTTGTTCGCAGCAGCGTGAAATAGAAAACTACACAGCTAGTAAAATAAAAAGGTAACAGAGTTTATTTTTTGACCATGTATGAAACACAGTAGTGTGAAAGCCTTTTTTTAATGTAAAAGGTAAAAGAATGCACAGCAGTGCAGAGCAGGAAAAGGCAAAGAAGTGAATGAAGAAAACCAGGGGGCAGTTTTGGTTTCAAAACCATGTATTGTTTCACACAGGTGAAAAGGTAAATCTGTAACTCCCTGTAAGTTTTGTTTTCACACAGCAGTGAATGTAAATGAAATATTTACACAGTGGTGTAAAATTTCATAGGAGGCAGAGTAATTTCTTTTGTAATGTCTTGGTGAATCCCTCTGAGTGAAAGAGGATGAATATGTCTCAGTAAATTCTCAGGTGAAAACAGAGATTTGGTTTAATGTTGTTTTTGGTAAATCCCTCACAGCAAAGAGGATGAATGTATATGAGTCATCTTATTTTAATGAATGGAAATCCTTTATGGTGGTGCATTACTATGTTCAGTGAATTTTTTTTTAAAGGGTAAAGATCCTGGAGTGAAGGAAACAGAGCATTGCCTCTGTGTTTTATATTTTGATGGTTTTGGTATTTTCCCATCCCATTGCAAACGAAAAATACCCAATAGTGGTATCAGAGCTAGTCCAGGCTCTTTGATAGAGACAGAGCAGGTTCATGCTCTTTGAAGTGTCAAAGAAGCTGAAGGAAAGACCCTTGTTGCAGCAGCAGTAAAGCTTCTCCAGCTTGTGAAGTTTCAGCCAAAGGGATTCAGGTATTTCTCAAGTTTTTGAGTTGCTGTTAAAAAAAACAGTCAGTGGTTTTTTTTAAAAAAACACAGTCAGGGATTTTAAAAATAGCTAAGAATGGCAAGGTCAAAGAAGAAAGTGTCCAAATCCCCTAAGGTTGTGTCTCCCTCCTCTGTTAAAATAGAAGGCAATCTATTTGAAAACTTTTTATTTGAGGCTTTAAAGTCTGAAGGGAACTTTGATATATGGGAAATAAAAATGAGGACTTTCTTAAAGTCTGAAGGCATTGAAATTTGGGAGTCAGTGATTGATGATAGTAAGATGGATGGAGAATCCAAGGAATACAATGCAAAAGCAGCAAAGATAATCTTGGATGGGCTGCTTGATTCTGTAAAGAAGAGTCTAGGAAAGTATTCATCAGCAAAGGATATATGGGACAGACTTCATGAGCTTCATGCAAAGGGAGCACTGACCATGATCATGAGTCAAGAAGGAAATTCTGAACCCATCATAGAAGCTGAAAATGAGAAGGTTGATCTCATCAAGCTTCAAGTGCAAGAAAGGGATGAAGAGCTTGCCAAGCTTAAGAAGGAACTTGATGAAAGCAGAAGGAATCATTATGAAGAAGTCATATCCATGACAAATCAGTTGAATAGAGCAAAGAAGCAGGAAGATGCCTTGTCAAGTCAACTTGAACAAAGGCACAAGAGAGTGAACAAACTTGTAGAAGAGATTGGACAGTACAAGGTAGAGGTATCCTCCCTTAAGTCTGAGCTAGAAGAAGCCAAGAAGCAGGCACAAGAAGCTGAGAAGAAAATGGAGAGCAGTCAAGCAGAAATCTCCAAAATGAAGTCTGATATCATCTCCCTTAAAATAGCAGCAGCTGAAGCTACTCGTAGCAAGGAAGAAACTGAGGAACAAGTTGCAAAGAAAAATGATGAGTGTGAAAGATTAGAAGAGGAGATTGTCCTCCTCAGGAAGAAAGTTGAAGGGATGAACAAGATCATGAAGAGCTCTCAAGCTTTGGATGACATGCTTAGCTATCATAGATCTCCATCCGATAAATCAGGACTTGGGTATGTAGGTGAATCCTCAAACAAGGATGAAAATGCTTCAAGCAAAGGAGATGTGAAGAAGCCAGAAAGAAATGGAGATGCTCCTAGTTCCAGCAAAGGCAAGGAGAAAAATGAAAGCTGCCATAGAAGAAATCCAGCTCCAAGAAGAAATGTAGCTGATGGCAAAAAGGCAAGAGGCAATGGTGATCATCAAAGGATCTCAAGGCAGCAAGGCTTCAGAAGTACATCATGCAAACCTCCATCTCTCAGGTACCAAAGTTCATTTTTTGGTTATTGTTATTCTTGTTCAAACTTTGGTCATATGGCAAAAGATTGTAGAACATTTCATGGAGATAGATGTTGTGGTCCCCGACAATCTCCAAGAAATAATTTTACAAGAAGAAATCATGAATTTTTATTCATGAAAAATGTTGAATGTTTCAAGTGTCATGACATTGGGCATATGGCACGAGATTGTAACTTGACATGGGCTCTTACACAAGCTAGACCCATGCAAAAGAAGAAAGTTACACAAATATGGAGAAGGAAGGAAAGGCAATCTGAAAATTCTTTGAACTCCCCAGCTGATCTAAATTTGTTTTGAGAAGAGTCTTCCAAAAGAAGACGAGCACACATTAAAGGGGAGCTTGTAATTTTTGTTGCTGAACTGTCTTAACAGTCACTCTTTGATG
>APFE030094518.1:25036-55873 GCA_000404065.3 Pinus taeda
GAAGTGAAGTTCTTAGTGTATCCCTCTGTTAAAGAGGAAGGTGCTTTTCAGCACAGTGTCATGGTAAATCCCTCTGTCACGAGGAAGGTGCTCTTAAGCACAGGTAAATCCCTCTATCAAGAGGTTGATGCTTTTCAGCATAGTCACAGGTGTATCCCTCTGTCAAGAGGAAGGTGTTCTTCAACACATTGTTATGGTGGATCCCTCTATCATGAGGAAGGTGCTCTTAAGCACAGTTTCAGGTTAATCCCTATGTTAAGAGGAAGACTCTTTTGCAACAGCAGCATGTCAAGGAGTTGAGGAAGTGTTTGGGTAAAATTGAATGCCCAGCAGGTGAAATTAAAGGGGAGTGTTGGAAACTGTAATTTCCCCTGTGCGCGCGGGAGGGCAGCAGCAATGGCGCGCGGTCAGCAGTCAACGGAAACAGAAAACCACCCAGCGGCAAATCGAAACCGGCAGGATCATATCGCACCACCCTTCAGCGTAAAGCAGTTTCCGTGCAACGAGCTCCGATGCAATTTGGAGCTGACAACTGTCCAGCAGTGACGCTCGCCTGACATCAGCCTCAGGCCTCCATCGGAAGATATCACACGGTCAGCTCACCCTGTCCGATATCCGTCCGATTGAACATGTTTGTTGTCCGCCGTTTGATCTCCGGGAAAGTACTGCGCAGTTTAACCTGTCTGAAGTACATACGGCCTGTCAAAAATTAATGAAGCGTGGACCGTAACCCATACCTCATGTTAAATACATTGTCATGATTTTGGTAACGTGTTAAATGTTTTATGGCGAAGTTAAATAAGAGTATGGGCGTAAGTTTTATTATTTCTTTAAATATATGTTTTTAAAAATCGTTGACCCTTTTTTGATATATGAAAAAAAGCACACGGAGATCGTATTGTGCGCGGGCATTATGTAATGGCACATAAAAAGGGGATCTGTGTCTGCAGCACCAAGAATGTGAAAAAAACAGGGGATTGTATTGAATGAGTTTTGCACATGAAAAATAGCGCAACCCTTGCAGCGCGAAGATGAAATGCATGAAAGCACACGGGGAGAAATAGTTCACTTCGCGGGAGCGATTAAAAAAAATACACAGATTGTAATAAAAATGTCTGAAGTGTGAGTTGCACACAGGGAGGAGTAAAAAAACCCGTATTCGCAGCAGCGAATGAAAATACAGAGTGAAAATATTGTATTGCAGAAGAAAGCACAGAAGTGCAGGTAAATTTTAAGCAATGAAAACACACAGCAGTGTGTAAGAAAAAAAATAGAACAGAGGAGCAAATGAAGACCATGGTGAAAATGCAGCAGGGTAAAGTTTTTGGTTTGTAATGTGATGTAAAAAGAATGCACAGCAGTGCAGAAGAAGGAGGAGAAGTGAATGAAGAAAACCAGGGGCAGTTTTGGCTTCAAAACCATGAGTTGTTTCACACTGAAGTGAAAAGGTAAACCTGTAAATCCCTGTGATTTTTGTTTTCACACATCAGTGAATGTAAATGAAATATTTACACAGTGGTGTAAAATTTCATAGGAGGCAGAGTAATTTCTTTTGTAATGTCTTGGTGAATCCCTCTGAGTGAAAGAGGATGAATATGTCTCAGTAAATTCTCAGGTGAAAACAGAGATTTGGTTTAATGTTGTTTTTGGTAAATCCCTCACAGCAAAGAGGATGAATGTATATGAGTCATCTTATTTTAATGAATGGAAATCCTTTATGGTGGTGCATTACTCTGTTCAGTGAATTTTTTTTTAAAGGGTAAAGATCCTGGAGTGAAGGAAACAGAGCATTGCCTCTGTGTTTTATATTTTGATGGTTTTGGTATTTTCCCATCCCATTGCAAACGAAAAATACCCAATAGCGCCATGGTAGGGAAGAATGGCCTCGGTACCCAACGACTCCAACACCCGGCAAACGATCAACATCAATTGTACACAAAAACCCTCTTGCAGAGTGGGCCGAAGACCTACTTCAGAGGAGAGAAACAATGAGCAGAAATCGCCAAGCCCACTGAGGCAAAAGGACCCAATGATTTTACCCACTATTGGATCAATGCCAGAACCTGGAGACCATAGATGGGGTTCGGAGTCCATGGATGGCAGAGGCGCCACTTTGCATTGAAATTTCTGGAAGGCCAGACCTCTTACCTAGGCCGCCACAACAACACAACAACTGACGGAAACTCCTATTTCCAACCCCATAGAAAAGTAAATGCTGTCTGACATGCGACGTAAATAGCTTTAGTCCTTTCTCTCACAGCACGAGAATCGAGATAGCAGCATGGAGAGAGAAGGCTAAAGCTATTTACCTTGCATGTCAGGCAGCATTTACTTTTCTATGGGGTTGGAAATAGGAGTTTCCACAACTGACAGTAACCTCAGCATTAATGAAGACCAGATGATGAGATATGTGCAACATTAAAAATTTGTTTAATAAACTCAAAAGTTAACATGTATATTCCAACCTTAGTTGATAGGATAGATAGTTCCAAAGTGACATTAGTATCATTGTATTTCCTCAATATTGACTAATCCCAAGAATTATTGAGGACCATCAAATCTAACTGCGAAAACTTTGAAAAAGGGAACGAAATTAAAGCAAGGCTACGGTCAAGCTGTTACACGTTTATGTATCAACAGATTGCATAAATATAATGACAAGTGTGATGTTTATTGCTCCGCGGGAATAAATAGATGTGTATTTATTTTGCAGTAATAAATGGTAAAAGATTTTTTTTTATATATGGTTAATTTTAATATGTGGGTTCACGAGATTTCCACATAAATATAAATGCACATTGAACTATTTACAAATGTCTAACAACATGACACTGTTTTAATGTCAAAAGGGGTATAACCTACTATTATAATGTCTAATAACATGACAATGTTTTAGTGTCAAAAGTGGTGTAACCTTTAGTGGACCTGTTTCTCAATTAATGCCCAGAAATATTAATTCCAATCACCAATGACATAATGGATACCTCATTGCTGATGTAAATGAAAAAACGAAAAAACATGTGTTTAGTTTGACTCTAAGTGTTTTTATAATGGATACCTCATTGCTGATGTAAATGAAAAAAATATGTGTTTAATTTGACTCTAAGTGTTTTTATAATGGATACCTAATTGCTGATGTAAATGAAAAAAAATGTGTTTAATTTGACTCTAAGTGTTTTTATATGGTGATAACTTTGTCTATAAAATTAGAAGACTAATCACTTCCGTATGTTGTCATATAAACTAGTCTATTGTTTCGGTTAAATCTCCGTATTTACAAATAAAATGTCTTAGGTTCTATCTCTAAATGATCATGGAAGATAAAATCAAAGTTTGTAGCTACATAGGCCATCAATTAGGTCGTTGTTTGTTTAATGCACACATAACGACAACTATACAGCCTTGTTAATATTTTGTAAATGTTAGATATTCAATAACTATTAACAAACGAACGAGACATCTCCCTAATGCTAAGTTGTGTACTCCCCCTCTCTTACGGAGTTGTAAAAGGAAACTTCTAACCATTAAAATGATCGATTACCAATTTCACCTTGGCCTTTATTCTTTTCAAGTTAAAGTTATAGGTAACTACAAATTGAAAATCAAAGTTATACCACCTCTCGAAAGATTCATACTCGGTAGTGAAATGGACATTAGCACCTCTCGAAAAGATTCAAAATCAGTGGTCCAGTGGAGATGCGAAGTTACTATTGCAGCACGGCAATAAAATTGAGAAGAGTCCAGACAAAGATATCAGTAAAGCAAACCTATATGATCCGTTGATGCAGAGAATTTCGTGCATGCTTTTTTTTTTGGGGTTACTTTTTCACAGACACAAACATTGCCAAAACGACACAGGGTTAATATCTATCACTATTGCAATGATTATTGAATATCTCTGCAAACGACGATACTGACGCCAATTGGCAAAAGGACGTGAATAAATGTT
The DNA here is from genome assembly GCA_000404065.3 of Pinus taeda. Classification (NCBI taxonomy): domain Eukaryota; kingdom Viridiplantae; phylum Streptophyta; class Pinopsida; order Pinales; family Pinaceae; genus Pinus; species Pinus taeda. The sequence goes on from APFE030094518.1 coordinate 28,986, forward strand.
TGGCTATATGGCCACAATCAATGATAGTCTCTGTAAACAACGACGAAAGCGACGCCCATTGAGAAAAAGGCATGAATGAAATATCTGGTTATATTGTAATTATTACTGATAATCTCTGCAAACGACGAACGGTACGCCAACTAGAAAGAAGACATGAATGAAATGTCTGGCTATATTGCATTGATTAAATATCGTCTCTGCAAACTATTGAAGGGACGCTAATTGGGAAACATTTATAGGCCAGCCCTTCTCCCTCAACCCCGTATTTAGCAGCAGCAGTGTAGACATGTTATTTTATTTTATAAAAAAAATTCGCACGTATCTCGTTATCAGTTTGTTCTAAGATATGGACCAACGGTTTGAGTTGTATTTTTTCACATATCTTCTTACCAGATTGCTCTACAATTGAGAAGAATGGTTTCAGTTGTAAGTCTCTTTTATATATATATGAAAGAAACATAAAAATAAAAAAATAACATAACAGTAATGGCATGTAAATGGATAATCTTACTAATATATTTATAATTTTTAAATAAGATATAATTGATAAATTTATGAATTATATCAATATTTTATATTTAATTTAGATTATTAACTTAATTATATAAGTTAAATTATAAATCTAAATTATCAATCTAGAATAAATATGAAATTCATGATATGTCATGATTGTTTTAAATTTAAAAAATCATGACTACAAATTAACTTACAAATAAAGCCACATAAACATTTTTGTTTTAATCTAAATATTTTTCCTTAGAGTTGAGTTCAGTTTCTGTGTCTCTTTCTGTATTTCTCACGGGATACATCTGTTTATAGAACTATGTACTAAAAACAATTGTTTGTGTTGTCTATATCCTTTAGAGCTCTATTGATCTGAAATGAAACAACATAGCTGTTCCAACTTTATTCACCATTTGCTTGTCATGTAATTTCTATAAATTTCAAAATTTGCATATCAAAAAAATTATGCTTCCGACATTCATGACAACATCTAACATTGGTAAAAATGAAGAAATTAAGAGGTTTTTTAGAAATACCTCAAAAAATTAAGAAGGTTTTTAGAAATACTTGTTTTGGATAAGAGATTAGTAATCTGATTTTGTTCTCTATATATGTGTTTAAAAAAGGTTTAATGATTAACTAAGACAATCATTCTCTTTTTATAGTCATGGACATACAAATTCTACAACTTCAATCATTTAGCAAATATTTGAACACCCCAAAGTGTTGTAATTTCTTCCTTGTTATTCTGTCCACCCTCCCACCAAAAATGGTAATATATGTCTAGTTCCAAAGCAATAAATGGCCCACATCCTCATTTTCTCTGCTGCCAATGCCCTTCTAAAAATCTAAATCATTTAAGAAGATACATCCATATATTCTTGATCTCTCTCCTATATATAAGCTTCCTTCTAGGCAGAAACTCTCTAACCATAAGTACCTTTCTTTAATCAAATAATGTTACATATAAATACATGAAGAGCTACAATTTCAAAATAGGCAAATTATCTTGGACACCATCACTTTCTTTAATGAAATAATATTACATATAAATACATGAAGAGCTACAATTTCAAAATAGGTGGATTAGCTTGGACACAATCACTTGGTTGAGAGAATATCTTAACAACGCACCAATCTAAGATGGTATGTAGTTGGAGAGAATTTCTCCACCAAATCACAACATTTGTCTAAATGATAAATACAAACTCCTTCAAGTAAATCTTAGAAGTCAACCTATGATGACCAATAATTCAATAATTATATATAAGGAGACTCATAAGAAAAATAAGAGTTGTATTCTCTAACAATTATAACTGACTTTAAATTATTATTATTATTATAAACAAAATTAATATATAAGTAAAACATGTATTATTACAATACCATAGGGATCAATACCCAAAAAAACCATAAGGCTAATTATATGGTGTTTATTTATATGATAACTTTTCAATTAATGAATCTAATTAAAAATACAAAAGTAGTAATTATTTTAGAGATATATCTCAAATTTTTGACTATGACATTTGTTTATATGACAATTTTTTAACTAATCAATTGTACTAAAATTACAAAAAAACATAACTACTTTAGAGATAATGCCCTTGTATATATTATTATGAAAATTCTAAAATATTTCATAAAAATCAAATCATTAACCTTGGTCTAATAATTATAAATAATTAAATTAAAAGGTTACATATCTAAACATTCTTCCCAATCACAAATATTATGTCAACTTTTATATTTAATTTAGTCTACCGGTTAAATTTCTATGATTAAATTTTGAAGAGCACTATCATCTTCAAAGGTTCAGAACGGTGAAAACCCTAAATTTCGACCTAAACAATAAATTGGTAAAACCCCAAAACTTTTAAATTTAAATTCTGGTATACGAAAACCTTTATCCCACACCAGAAAAATGTCGCTGTGTAATGACCACGGTCCGCTAATCCGTCTCTGAGACCTTTCTCAATCATTGTAAGCAATTATTTGGTTACAAAATGTTCCGTGGGTAGGTGGGAATTTCTCTTCCATATAATTAGTAGATGTTCCATGAGTGGCCACTAATTTCCAACCATATCTCTCTTCCAGACTACGATTGAATTTACACTTCGTATTTTAACTCTAACTCTATATGGTATCCCACTGTCGTCATGTAAAAAGCAAAGGTTTGTGAACATAATTTAATCTACCGCAGTGGAAAGCTGCTATTGACAGCGATGACAGCATTCACGCATGCGAAAGTTGATTGAATGGACCGACCTAGCTACCACCACAGCGCCCCAGCATTCCTCCCTGACCGGTCAATTCATTATTTTTTAAAGCTTGGGTTCTGCCAGAAGGTATGCCATTAGTTTTCCTCGGGGATCGGGGCATAATTATTCTTGGAAGTTACGACTAAAATCCTAAAATCTACAGGTGGTTATACTCTTGGTGTTATAGTGGCAGCTATGAGGTTTGATCTCGGGTCTCCCCTGGATCAAGCTTGATAGTTACCTCACCATGTATTAAAAAAAAAAAAAAAAAAAAAAAAAAAAATATCTACATCGAAATGTACAGTGATGTGCGGTTTAATGGTGGGTCTCCTCCGGCGAAGCCAAGGAGACCTCCGTTCAAATCTCACGGAGTACAGTGACCTGTTATGGTGGCGGCTAGAGGGGCGGACTCCCCACCCGTCTGAGTCTGCTCTTGCTAAAATCATAGGATCTTAGTATACCCGATCTACAGATGGTTGGTTATACTCTTGGTGTTATAGTGGCAGCTATGAGGTTTGATCCCGGGTCTCCCCTGGATCAAGCTTAATAGTTACCGATTCACCATGTATTAAAAAAAAAATATATCTACATCGAAATGAATTTAACCAATATTTTAGGGTGTAATTTGGCAAGTGAAATATTTATTTTTCATTTCTTACGGTAGATGGAATAGTTTTACACGATTTATCGAACTTTTTAGATCCGCGAAATTTTATTATATTAATTTTTTTATCATATTAAACGAATCGTATTAAAATGTGTTTAATTAAAGGATAAAATGGTCTGGTCAATTTTTCTCCACATTTGTTATAGATTTTGAAACCTTATTCTTTATTTCTTCAAGTATCTCTGGTATGTATTTTAAATAACAATCAAATTACAATTTGTCTCAAAATTATATGCCCCGACTCTATTTACGTGTTATATTTACGGTTAAAATAACTAAATTAAATTTTATAAAAAATTGTAATGGTTATTTATGTTGTAAATAGGATAATTTTGGTTTACCTAGTATAGAATAGACAATGATGGCTGCTTTCTTAAATAACAATCCAATTACAATTTGGCTCTAAATTATATGCGGGAAAAATCCAGTCATGTTAATACTTATGTGATTTTGATAACATAGAAAAAGAAAATTGTGGGCTAGAGAGTTGCTCCCTCAGTATTACAAATGAGTTAAATAAGATTATATTGGAAACATCATCAATAAATAACTACAGTGAGACTGAACGAAATTGTACTCACTGTTTGATAACTTAAATGATAGAAAAATAAAATTGTGGGCCAGAGAGTTGCTCCCTCAGTATTACAAATGAGTTAAATAAGATTATATTGGAAACATCATCAATAAATAACTAGAGTGATAAATAACTACACTGAACGAAATTGTACTCACTGAAACTGAAGTGAGACACTTGCAGTAACAACTATGACACGGAAACAAGTACTTGGAATTAGATTCTCCAATGCTCTTCTTTAATTACAACCACATAAAAATTTAACTAAGATATTTGTTTATCTATATATTAGCTAAACTTACAATTTAAAAAAAAATTACTTCAACTACATTTACTTTTCTTCTTCTCTTCTTCCACATCTTCTAACTTTTAAGATTCAAATTTCTCTTCTTATTGTCTTCTAACTTTTAAGATTCAAATTTCTCTTCTTATTGTAAACCTTACTAAGAAAAATCAAATTAGTGAAACGATTTCACTAAGTTTAAGATACCGTAAACCTACCTAAACTTTGTAACATAGTAAGATACCGTAAACCTACCTAAACTTTGTAACATAGTAAGAGCTTAGATTACGATCAATCTACCAAAACTTTGTAACTTAGTAGGATTAGTAGGTGTCGAAGACGAAGAGTTAGAAAACATGTTGCTTTATATGATTTGAGCTTTAGTGAAGAGGGGAATAAATAATCTTCCATCCATTCCGGCCAGAGCTCTAGATTAACACCCGTCTTTTATTAATGGATTGTATTTAATTAAATTGAGGTTTTGTTTCCTTTAATTTGAATCCTGCATTTTCCTTTTTTCTTAACCTTGAAATCATTCACCCAAGAGTGGAGTTCAGTAAATTATAAGTTCGGATGGATGTAGGTTGAGTTTTCCTTTTTTTTTGTTAACCTTGATATCATTCAACCAAGAGTTGAGTTCAGGAAATTATAGGTTTGGATGGATGTAGGTTGAGTTGAGTTCAGGAAATTATAAGTTTCGATCGAGATACGTTAATTTTAAATTTGGATGATGTAATCAATTTTTTTAGGATATTTACCTGACATATTTTCACATGACGCGTGATTAAAATTTGGGCAAAAAATAGTTTTTCAATCACATATGTAAGTGATTAAAATATGCACATACGGAGTGATCTTTAATTTTTCAAGGTTTCAAATTTATTACAAAATAACGACATCAAATTGTATTTAAGATTTTTATTAATATTCTATAATTTAAAATTAAGAAGAAAATGTCTTAATACAAAATCCATTATTTTTTTACATTAGAATAGATGATCTGTTCTCTTTTGTTTTTTAATTTTTAAAAAAAATTTAGCATTTACTATATTCCCGAATTGAGGTTCTGAGGTTATGAAAATGTAAAATATAAAACTCATTAATATTAAAAATTTTTTTATTTAATAAAAAATACATATTTTATTCCACAAAATATGGAAATCATTTTCTGAAAATTAACAAATTACGAAATCCATCACGATTATAAAATATCGAGAAAACATTCTCACTAGCATTAAAAGATAACCCATGATAATGAGTATAAAGTAGATAAACTCACATATTACCAAATCCAAAAGCTAAAGGCGAGTCTGGTCTATATTATGAGACCTAGACATCTAGGAATTTCTCTAAGATTTTTGGTCAATGGGTCATAGGAACCCCACTATGGGTAGCCCATCAATTATGATATACAACTCTTGTGTCCAGATTTGTGAAATATATCACATAAAATTGGGACTCTTATTAATCCCTGCCCGGGGAATATAGCGATTGATTGATTATGACCAACCATTACTCTATGATTTGACTTAATTTTTCTTCAATTTTTCTTCTTTAACCAAAGTTTTAATCGGGGATTTCTATTCACCTAACTTTTAACCAAACTTTAGCATTCGACCTCTTATTGCAAAAGCAAAGACCTCTTATTGTAAAAGCCACTTAACCCGATGCTATTTTAGGTGTGACATTTTCGGCATTTTAGGGATAGCCAAGATATTAAAGATGAGCAAAGTTGTTTTAAACCAAAAAAAAAAAAAGTCAAAAACTGTAATAATTTTAGGCATGATATCTTCGGCATTTTAGGGATAGCCAAGATATTAAGGATGAGCAAAGTTGTTTTAACTCACCGAAAAAAATTTTAAGCCAAAAATTGGAATAAGTTTTGGTATCAAGTTTAGGTGTTAGATAGTCCTTGATAGCTCATTGATAACGTCTACCACTCTTTACCCACCTGCCAGTATAACAACCAAAAAATATCACTTCCTTCACCCCTTCAAAGAGCACACACAGCCTGAGGTACCTAAGTACTTAGTCGTCGTTTTCAGCCTCTTGGCGAAGGGTGTGAAGAGCTGGCGAAATGTTTTTGAAGATGTTTCACCATGAAGCCTGCAAAAAATAGGAAAAATAGAGTTAATAGTAATGCTGCTCAGTCCGGATAATAGAGATGCAAAGATGGGTTTTTTCTGCAGTTTAAGTCTTTATTACTCATGTAGGTGTTATTATTCTGACACATTACTACTTTAATGCATCCCAAAAGTGAGTAATAACAATGGTTCTAATCACAGCATTCAACAACATAAATAGCATAGTCTGAGTGAACGAGCTTACCATAGCAACCCACTTTTGAAAGACAACTTCCATGACTCTCCTGCATTATTCAAACTACAAGAAACCTTTCTTGCTTCAACATCCCACACAAACTGCAAGAAACCTTTCTTGCTTCAGGATCCCACAGCTCCGCTTCTCAGTCCTTTGAGGAAGCGGCCTCAAGTAGCTCCCCTTCTAAGCCCTTTCAGAGAGAAAGTGGCCTCACGTAGAAGTTCCGAAGAGGTAGAGGCAACAAAGATTAAACAAAAAAGTTTTAATGAGGTAGAGACAATGAAGATTAAAAACGACATGGGAATGAACAAGCATAAGAGATTCAACTACGACCACACCGCACCATATTATGGGAACTTCAAGCAACTGAAAAAGCAAGAGAGGGATCAATCAAGATCAATCACAAGGTATAAAAGTGGTGAGAGAAAGCTTGGCTTACTATTTGTTGACAAACTTTCTATTCATCTATGGTCTTCACTCAATGTTTTTCCACTATTGCTTATGAATTGGGCTGACTGACATGCAAAATGTTTTTCCACTATTTCTCAGGGATTTGGCTGACATGCAGAATTCACGGGACTTTGAGGAAATGCTTGTAGGGAGGAAGTTCAATTGATAGGCTGCAACCGTTCATAATTCATAGAACATCTCACCACAGTTCATCTGCTGAATTCGACTTGTAATGCCATTAAGGAACTCTATTCTTTGCCAGGATAAACACTCCATGGTGACTAATAGAGAATGAAATACAACATTAAATCCCCCAAGAAGTAGCAAGAGGGTTGTAGTTGATTCAAAGCGAACCTAATTTTTCAATTTCTATTTTAGCTTCTTTAGAACCAGTTTTCGCAGATATTTATGATTTAGATATAAAGGGTACAACTCCCATCTTTCACTTTCTGTTTAAGCTTCTTCAGAACCAGTTTTTGTAGATATTTATGATTTAGATATAGAGGGTACAACTTCCATCTTTCAGAGACCTTTGCAACTTCGGAGGTGCTACACACGGATTAGGTTAATCAATGGATCCTTATGGTCTATCCATCTTTGCTAACGATGCTCCCACGCCTCAAATGAAATCTACTACCAGAAACATGTGTCATACATGCATAAGGGTCACACATATGTAAACTTGCATGGCAAAATGGGGCCACATAGTATTTTAGATAGAATCAAATAAAAGATGAGGGCATGTCACTCCTTGTTGATGTGCCCAAGACGTGCAGGTTCTGTTGACTCTAACCACACTTCTACTGACATAGTTATATTGGGAAAGTCCTGCTTGCTTTCATATTATTTCTCTCTTTATTAATTTGGAGATGAAAGCTCCCTCCTTAGCCTATCTCTCAGGACCCTCCTCTTTTGCTTCTACATGGTAGGTTGATCATTAAGTGCATAGTTCCTGCATTTTGAATTTATGGGAACACCCTCCTCCTCTGCTTCTACATGGCAGGTAGATTATTATGTGCATAGTTACTGCATTATGAATTTATGGGAGATGGTAGTCTGCATTAAAAGTAAATATCGTACAAGGGACTATCGAACACAGTCACTTTTACAGTGATTCATTTGGTAGCTCTTTGAACTTATATACATTCATCATTGAGATGTAGCTACTTTAATGGATCATTGAGATGTAGATACTTTAATGAATGGAACTCCTTCAACCATGCAACACAGGCATTTCTACATTCATTCATTCAATGAGTGGATAAATACAATAACCTACCCAAGACGGTTCAGATGAGATATTAACGCCCAACTGAGAAAAGTTGCAGCTATACTTTTAGGCTCTAGTTTGCATTTTTTTGCAGTTTTTTATAAGGTGAAAATTTTAAAGTGCCAGCGTCCTTAGATCCACATCATTTATTTTTCCCATGCACAAAGGGATCTTCTTAAGGTAGCTATACCCTTCTGGACTCCCTTTTATGCATAGGCCCTAGCTCAGATGATAACATAATCACTACTAGCTCCATTTCTATATAATTATTCTAATGGGGTGTCATTATGATTCGGTATGTGGGAGAGATGGTGGTATGAATCTGAAGACCTACAAGGTGCACATAATTTTCATGGTTTTGGGGAAAAATTTTTGGTCCAAAATGAAACTAGTAGCTCTCTCTCATGGGCCAGCTAAGCAAACGTTTCAAATCTCGCACGCCAACTAAGAAAACATTTCAATTAGATATAGATACTATAGATATCTATCCTGAATAGAAAATGCAATTATAATATCTACTAGAAAATTCAACGTTAAATGTCGTTGTTTAGGGGTTACACGCTATGTTAGGGAGACAGAGCTATGAGGCAAGTGGTGTTGTTTAGGGCTTACACGTGATGTTGTGGAGATAAAGCTATGAGGTGATGTTATGGAGAGAAAACTGTGAGGCACTAAGACAAAGCTATGATGCACGGTCAGACACTTAATAACTTTTTGGGCAACTCAACATCATAGATTCTCAACTATGTTATTAAGGTAGAATCAAAAGGTCTCAAGAGAAAACAAAGGTGATTAAAGGATGCAAAGTTAGAATAAATTTACAAAAAACAAATAATGAGAAGGTTTGTCCAATTGAATAAGTTCTGTGATCAATACAAATTAAAATTTTCCAATGGAATAAAAAAATCAAACAACTCATCCTAATAATGGTTGCCCCATAACAATTCACTTTGTCGAGGAAAAAGGAAGAAGATAATGGAAACTTGAAAAATCACAACCTGTGAAGTTGTTTTAGAAATAGGCAAAGTGGAACACATATTCGGATTAGTTCGTTTGTTAATTGGACTTGTGGAAGAAGTAATAAGATGGAAGATAATTTTGTGAAATCTCGACAGGCACAGCTTGTACAGGAGGAGTTGGCATCAACTTTGGCCCATATGTGCACAGTGGAAGAGGAAGTGTCTTCCACATCATGGTGGAGTTAGAAGAGTAAATGGGTGTCCTAAATATTCACAAAAACATTCAACCATGGTAGGTGCGAAATAGAAATCACGAAGTAATGCAACATCGACAGCGACATTATAGTTAGTTTCTTTTGCATCTGCAACCCCACCAAAGTAGAGAATAAGAAACCCAAATCAGCAATTGCAACAACATCAGAGAGTAAATGTGAATAGAAAGATAAATCTACAATTGTTGGAAGAGAATATGCAACAACTCCTTATTACAATTGTTAGAAGAGAAAAGTAGTTAGGTTTTAAGCATATCTCTCTGCTTGCTTCATTGTTTTATCTTAACAGAACTTATATATACATTTGTAAGTCCTCAGTCTCATTATAGATGCTTCATTTAATTTTGTATAATTCGACGATTTACTTCCATATTAATGAGTTGATTGTTGATTCCCATTTTCTTGATTCTCAGTGGGTTAGTATTTGTTTACGAATTTATTTTTAAACATAACCTTTCCATTTTAATGCTCATCTAAATATCATATATTCAATATGTTTCTTTTTGTTACCATTATAAAAAGCAAATATGAATTTCAGGTTCTATTTTATAAAGAAATTTTTAGTTTCAATTGGACCTACATACAACAGTGACTTCGTCTCAGTTAAAGGTTGAAGATTCATAATAAAAATGAATGTATTTCATCAGTTAGTGATTGACGCTTCAGAATCAATGATAATCATGGAAAAGCTTTTGTTCACTCGAGTTTTAGACTAGCAAGAGGAAGATTGCATTTGGGTCTTGATCTGATGGTAGGAAAGAGTTTTATTTTCTCGTGAAAGTCATAGGCTCCTATGGAAGTTCATTGTCGTTAATGCTAAAAGCACACATTCGATCTTCCTAGGAAATGTTCATCATGTCAAATTTCAATCATTGTGTTAGGGAGAGCTTTGGAATAACTACTAAGCTAGTCACATGTAGGCGTCCACAGGATTGGGAATAATGGTGGGCGGTGAAGTTCCATTCTAATCGGTTGTTATTCATAGGCTTGGGACTAATGGTGGGGAGTGATGTTCCATTCCCATGGGTTTTTATGCTCTCATCAAAGCCGACCATTTTTTGTCCATCAAGCTTCACATAGTTTAAAGGGAAATATAGGCAGAACCAAGTTAGGAAGTCTCATAGTTAACAACCGAGATGAATCTCAAACTATTTGTGCAGTCTTCGTATAGCCACTAATAGTTCGGTAGAGGCCTCGACACTCTACCTAGAACTTTTTTTAGCATAGGCTGTTAGCATAATTAATAATTTGTGTGTTAATAAATGATGAACATTATGAATAATAACACATTACCTTACAGGCTATCCCATAACCATAAACATTATGGTGAACGAGAAATGAAAGAATAGAAAATCATTTGAACATGTTGATTTCATGTATGTAGTATTGCAGCATAACTATGACACAAACACATGGGCTAACAGAGTTAAACAAGCATGATTTTATGGACAAAAAGATTATGTGACAAGAAACCTCAAAATGTAGCAGAGGCACAAAAAGTTGAGGCAATTAGAGCTAATCCTGAATTTTGTGTAAGCTTCCGTGCAAGAAAGAGTTGAGTTACATTATGGCTCCCAAGAGATCTAATATCAGAGGAAGAAGTGGAGCATCTCAAAATTAGTTTGGAAGAAACCCAGTTTGATAAGACTCATGGATCATATTGAGGAAGTGTTTTCCAACATGGAAAACAATGGTGGTAGTCTTAAGTCTGAAGCCTCAAGAGCATGAGTTGATTTAACTATTCAGGGCATGGTATTGATACCTAAATAAAATTAATGAAAGGTTGCATTACTTAGAGAAGGAGCAAGAGGCTGAAGCTGAACTGCACCAAAAATTCCTATGATATTTGTATAGACCTCTTTGGGACTACCATGGTGGGGGGAAGAAAATACTAGTGGGAGTGATGCGGGCAAAGTGTTCATTCTGACCAACTCCGAGTAAGATCGTGGACACGAAGGTTCTAGAGGAGAATACTTTCAAAAGGGTTGACATGGTGATGCTATATTATTTCAATTTTAAAACAAACCTATATCAATATAAACATATTTTATATTAACATATTCGATTTCAATGATGCAAAAACAATGTAATGGAAAAATGGGGACAATGCTAATGAGAGAAGACAACAGCTAAGAACCACCAAACATGGGTACGAGTGTTCTCCATGTTAATAGCATGAAAACTTCCGAAAAAAACTCATAGAATAGAATTGATACAGAGAATGCTTCTTTTAGAAACCGAATGTTGGGTAATAGATATCAATGACATTTTAAACGACACAGATGCAACTTTACCGATGCCAAATATTGTGGACTTCCACGCAATTTGAATTACTTCCATATGTAATAGAATCGTTGCATTCAAAGGTGATAGTGGATACAATCTCAAGCATACGCTACTAATTTTATGTAGCACATTATTACTAAGCAGTCAGTGCAGAACTTGCAAGCCAACAATACCATAGCATCAATAGATACACCAACAATAAAATAACCAACAGCTAAGGCATCATTATCAACATCAAAGCCAACAAAAGTTTGATCAATACCACTGATTACACATTACTCTTTCATTTGCAGCAAGAAGTAAAGAGGTGACATTTTTTATTCTATAACTATATTGGAATCTAAATATGATGAAGACTTTGAACTAAGATAAATTATAAATATTTCTTTAAGATCAGTTTGACATGTTTTAAAACCTTTTCTTATCCATTGACATTCGTTACATGCAAAGAGTATCATTGGTGCCACTCATAAAAGCCATAGAAATGATAATGGTAGCTACAAACTTCAAATCAGAGGGGTCTATGTTCCAAGTATTCTAGGTGATGTATTTTTAAGTCAAATCTGCTAGTAGGAGGATTGTTTCTCCATGACTTTGTTCATGGATGAATGTTTTACTTATTGCAGTAGTGAATAGGCTAAGGTGGATATTTCTGGTAAGAATTACATTGTTTTTTGGGGGAAAAACATCACAATATTGTTTATTTTGTTTCTTCTTATATTTATTACACTTTACAGAAAAGACATTGAATGATAATTTGCTGATAATTTTTATGAATAATTAAGTGGTTTTAATTTTATAAACAATAGGAAACTCGAATTTGTTAAAATGTATCCTTAACCATATTACAACTCTTGACTTGATCGGCAGGGACTAGTGCTGCCTCCAGCCCTTGTTCTTTATAGGTTGTTATAGTCTTTTTATAAAAGATGTAAAATATTAGTATAGATATACAACAAATCTTTTATCCACTAAATGATGTTCAAGGAATCAATAAAGGCACGAAATTAAGTTTTTCCAAAGCTGTCTTCATTAGAGCTAAAAAAAAAATTGTTATAAATCTAAAAAAAAGTCTTTCATCCACTAAATAATGAAAAAGGAATCACCAAAATCTTGGAGCTATTTTTTTCTAAAACTTTATTATTAAATATTGGAGAGGCATACATTCACCGAAGTTGTTGATACCCATACCCATAATTTGTCTCGAGCTGCACATAACATTAGGGTCTTGATAATCCCCATCAATATAAGCCCATATACCCATACGGCTTGATTTTTCTCACGTGTGCTTCACTCACATTCCTATAAAGCGTAATGGTTTAGGGAGATTGATAATGATGAAAACTAAAATGACATATGAAATAATTTCTCGAAAAGTACAAATTATCTTTCCTAAACTAGCGACTAAAAAATAGCCTTACAATATTTCAAATCTTTTTTTTTTCAATACGATTAAAACATTTCAAATCTTATCTGTCATATTAAATATTAAAAGAATCCTCCATACAAACTTTATTATTCTAAAGGTCAAATCTTATCTGTCGTATAAAATATTGAAACAATCCTCCTTACAAACTTTATTATTCTAAAGGTTATGCTTTCTTGGCAAGCTTTCCATCTCACCAAATTTTACAGCACAAAAGAACGCTCAAGAAAATGATGTTTAATTTTTTTCTAAATACATTAGAGGATTCCAATACGACTCCTTTAATTTTTTATAACCTTTCTTAAATAAATACTTTATTCTTGGTGAACTTTGTTTCCCCATAATTTAGACCACCATCACGGAGCTTCATCATTGCGTAATTTCAATATTTACTTAAATATCGCTATCTCACTCATCTGGAAATTTCTATTCTACTCTTCCATTATTCCTTTCCAATATTCTTAATTTCCATCATCGCTTTTTGTATTATTATTATCTTTCACAATAAATTTCCAATAAATTTCCGTCCTTTCGAATATTGTCTTCCAATTAATTTTAAATACTAATATTTAGTAAGGAATCTTCCGCCTTTCACTTAAGTACAATCTATGGACTTAAGTCAAGCACATCTTCCATTAACTAGTGCAGCGTTAAGCAACAAAATCTATTCTAAAAGAAGGTGAGGATGATTGAAGTAAATGCAACATGGTTGAGAGGTTTATTAGTCTTTTCCGCATTAACGACTGAGATTATAGTAATCAAAATGCTATCAATTCAGCTATGTATTGTTATGAACTGTCACGAATAACCAAATTTTTTAAGTTTGCTCTCTTTCGCCATCTTATTTACCTTTTTTTTGAGGCAGGGAGACAAAACTATATATTATATTAGTCAGTTTTCTTTGCGTTTTGAAATTAGTAAACTAAAAATTTAATTAATGCTAACATTAATTCTCTGACATTTAATGTTTATTATGAATGTTTATTATTTTTCCATTTCCTATGTTTTATAAACTTTTTTAAGCTTTATATCTCGCTCGATGGGCTTTGCGTGGGAAACTGTGTCGTGTTCTACTTCCATAATTGAGATATGCAATCACTAATTTGTCTTTACTTCTTAGATTCACTTTGATTCACATCAAATCCCAGAAGCATGATAGCCTAGAAGCAAAGCAGGGAAGGATAGAAGTTGACGCAAACCAGTTGCATAACTTCATCGATCCACTGCTTCACTCAATATTTATGTCACTTCACCCAACACTTCTCTAGTTAATTTGTGCCTAGAGGTATAATTCTTCATAGCTTTATTGATTGACTGCTTCACTGAATACTTCTCTAGATTCATTGATAGGTCCCTATACTACTAGTGTAAACTGTTATCGTTATTAATGAAACCTCTTTATTATATTGTTGTGCCCATGTAGTCCCCATATTGTTGTTATTGTGCCCCATGGAATCTCACTATTATTATTGTTGTGTCATTACATTATGATTGTTATGTGAGCGCTAATTACATTATGACCCCTTAGACTCCTATATATAGAAATCAGGTCTTGTCATTTGTATCATCTAAGAATTGTTCATTTGCGTAATGTAAACGAGGTTGCCCTCTTGAAGAGGCTTATCTTTAAGGCATTTAACTTTCTTTTCTATGTTTTCGTGAGCTGGTTTTGTAACGTTTTGTATCAGAGCTTTGGATTATACGGTTTCGCTGCTCCAAATAGGGCTTCGTGTAATTTTCACTATAACATTTTTTATACAATGTTTCAAGAGATAAAAACAAAACCCATTTTCAACGAAATAGAGATAAACCTTGGGTTTGAATTTCAAAGCTTGTCTTGATATATTTTTGGAGATTGTATCTAAGGAAGTTATGGTTTTTGCAAGCTCCAGAATTCCATATCAAATAGGTCATCTTGGAATTTTCGCTATAATTTGTTTTCTGTGAAGTTTTAGATGCTAAAATTAAAACTCATTTCAGCGAAAATCTTGCTCAAGCTCAGGACCAAATTTCATATTTTTATTCACTATACTTTCGGAGATACTGTCCAAGACATTTAGGGTTTTTGTAGGCCCCCGAATTAAATCCCAAACACTTGACCTTGGAAAAATCGTCATAACTCTCTCTCTCGGAGTATCTAATTCAAATTTCGTAAAAAGTGACAGAACTAAGACAGGCTATGGTTTGTTGGGTATCAATTTCATAACTTAAGGTCGAAACAGTGACACATGGCACATCATACAACTTCGCTCTAGTGAACTAATCTATAATTAGGTCATTGCGGGAGATTGGGCATAACTCTTTCTTTGGGAATCTAGTTGTAATCAAACTTGCAGGGTTAGAAAAAGGACTCAGAGGAATATCACAGGACAATATTTTAGAACTTAAAGATCTGAAATTACAGAGTTATATTTGTTTCAAGATAGAGCTCCTAAAATCAAGAAAAAGCGATATGAAGAAGTTTGATGACAAAGATTTGGTAAATTGGATGCTATTTTGATCCACATGATGTGCAATTGCTACAAAAGGTACATATTGCACCTTTATATTTATAACTGAATCAATTTTTATGGTATAAAGGGCTTTTTTCTCATAAACGACTTGTCACATGGTCAATTTTCACATAGGAAATGATAGCACATTATGATGATACAAGGAGAAACACCTTCTTTAGCCAATTGATAAATATCAAACAAAAGGGTTCAATGTTAGAGCACATTGAGGAATTTCAAAAATTGAATATAAGGGTAAATGATATTCCAAAGAAGTAGAGGATTGATGTCTTCATAGGGACATTAAAAGATAACATCCAACATGAGGTTCACCTCTGGGAACCTGATTCATTGGGGAAGGCATAAAGTTGGCAAGAAAAGTGGAAAGCAAAATTATGGCAACAATGAATTCTACCCATCACAACTATAAATATGGAAGTGTTTTTTCTCCTACCCTTCCACAACCTACAGGGTTGACACCACAACAATTGGAAGAAAAAAGAGCAAAAGGGCTTTGTTACAATTGCGATAGAAAATACTTTAAAGGTCATAAGTTTGCTGAGAATAAATTATTTTTCATAGATTGTGAAGAGGAGGAAGAAAAGAATCAAGAATCATCAAAAGAAAAAGATATACAATGGGAACCAACCCTAGAGAAAGAACAAATGAATCTTACCATAACTTGTACTACATTGGTAGGAATTACCACTCCTCAAACTCTCAAGATAGAAGGACATATCAAGAAGAAGAAGGTTCAAGCAGTGAAATATCAGCAAGAAAAGGATCAAGAAACATTAAAAGAAAAGTATACTCACTAGGAACCAACCCTAGAGAAAGAAGAAATGAATTCGACCATATCTTGTAATGCATTGGCCAAAATTACCACTTCTCAAACTATAAAGATAGAAGGACATATCAAGAAGAAAAAGTAATAGTGTTGATTGATTCGGGTTGTACCCATAATTTTATTCATTGCAAGATAGCCAACGAATTGAATTGTTTACTATATATTTCACTAGAGTGTCAAGTGATTGTTGCAAGTGGAGGAACCATAATTTCTTTTGAAAGTGCCATAATATCATGCAATCGATGAGAGAATATGTTTTGAATAGTCCAATGTTTTCCATTCCAATGGGTGGCGTTGATGTTGTACTAGGAATCCAATGGCTACAATATTTGGGGAAACCAAGAAAGATAATCAACTTTAACAACATGACAAAGCTTCTAAAGGAGAACAACGTGGTGTAATTACACACTTATGTTCGCTAGAGGTTCCCATGTCGAAGTTATCTATTTCTCGAGATCTGAAAAAAGTCTTGGACAATCATTCCAAGGTATTTGAGACTCCCAAAGGCCTTCCACCTATTTGTGATCATGATCACGCTATTCATTTTCCATGAAGTGTTCCTCCAAAAATCAGGCCTTACAGATATCCCTTTGCACAAAAGAGTTAAATTGAACGTATGGTTGCAGAAATGCTAGAGGCCGTTATAATTCAGCATAGTCAAAGTTCTTTCTCTGCTCCAATAGTATTGCTGCACAAGAAAGATGGATCATGGTGCATGTGTTTGGATTATAGACAGCTCAACAAGATCACTATTAAAGATAAATTTCCCATTCCTTTCATTGATGAATTATTAGATGAATTGCATGGAGAAATTTACTTCAACAAGTTAGACCTTCATGCAGGACATCATCAAATCAAAATGAAGACTAAAGACATTCTAAAAACAACATTTAGAACTGATGAGGGTCATTATCAATTTTTGGTCATGCATTTTCGCCTTACCAATGCACCTTCTACATTCCAAGGTTTGATGAATTCCATTTTCAAACCCTTCCTTCGAATTTTTTTTATTATTATTTAGATGATATACTAATCTACAACAAGTCTTGGAAGGATCATGTTCAACATGTTGTTAGAGTGCTTAGACTATTGAACGAGAAACGATTATATGGAGAAACCTCCAAATATTTCTTCGGAGTACAAGAGGTGGCATACTTGGGTCATATTGTATCTCATGAAGGTGTTAAGGTAGACCCTCAATAACAAGAAGTTCTCCAACTCTTAAAGGATAACCTCACTTTGGCACATAATCAAATGAAACAACAGGCATATCAACATCGCAGTGAAAGAAGTTTTGACATAGACGACTGGGTATTTTTACAAATACAACCATACAGATAAATGTCCTTGAAGCAAGCGAAGAAGGATAATAGATTATCACCAAAGTACTATGTTCCTTACAAGGCAAAACAAAATATTGGTACTATGGCATACAAATTGGATCTTCCTGCTTCTTCCCGAGTGCCCCTAGTTTTCCATGTTTCATGCTTAAAGAAGTTTATAAGTGACAAGCTCCCAGTTCAAACAATATTGTCAGAACTTGATGAGGAAGGAGAAATCATATTGGAACGTGAAGCAGTTATGGAAACAAGAACCCGACAGCTACGAAATCGATCAATTTTAGAGTATCTCATTAAGTGGAAGAAATTACTTGCTAAAGATTCCACACGGGAGGACGAGAATTTTATACAGAAGCATCCAGAACTACTCAAGCATTGAGGACAACACTTTTTGAAGGTGAGGGGCATGTTAGGTCCCCATACTAGTAGTGTCCCTTATTGTTATTAGTGAAACCCCCTTATTATATTGTTGTGCCCATGTAGTCACCATATTGTTATTATTGTGCCCCATACAAGCCCGCTATTGTTATTGTTGTTCCATTACATTATTATTTTTATTTCGCTTGTGATTACATTATGACCCCTTAGACTCCTATATATAGAAATAAGGTCTCGTCATTTGTATCATCCAAGAATTGTTCATTTGTGTAATATAAAGGACGTTGGGCCCTCGAAGAGGCTAATTTGTAAGGTGTTTATCTTTCTTTCCTATATTTTTGTGAGCCAGTTTCATAACATTCACCAAATACTTCTCTATAATTTATGCCTAGAGGTACAATTTTGTAATTAATTTAAACTACAATTATCTAAAATTCTAGCTTGTTCTACAATTTTATGAAATTAATTTAAACAACAAATTTCTAAAATTCTAGCTAGTTATACCAACAGGTTCTAAGTTCATGTATAATTGCGATTCATTACCATTTTAAGTCATCATATACACATCTTAATGTAATTACCACTAGAGAAAAAATTCAATTTTTTTCCTGCTAGCCAACAAAAAAAAAATAGATGGATTCCTCGATGTCAATGTATATACACCATTTTCCTAAAACCAATAAAACTTTGAAAATAATACTCAGATGAGTATATGAAGAATATGATCTCAGATATTATGGAGGATTGTTATTGTGGACTATATGACAAAAAATTTCATCTATGCAAGTTCCTCAACATACTTGAGGAAAGCATCCTTGTGATTCAATTGCAGTGACTAAGCCACTTGGAGGTATTACTGTGATATTCTGCTACCAATGTAAATATCAAAATCAAAATTTTAAGGAATTTGTAGGCCTTACCCAGAATCCCATAATAAGAGGACCCCATAATAACATAAAATGACCATAATAACATTAACTCACAGAGCTAAAACAATATTACCTTACACTGAAAGTTATTGAGATTCAGGCCTGATAAACACAGAAGCCAATCTATATATATATATATATATATATTATATATATATATATATATATATATATATAATTATATATATTATAGGTTCAAGGATCAAACCAACCTTTTACCACACTCATCAATTGTAAAATAGGTAACCCATTTCAAATGGAAATCTTTCGTGTCAAACCTTAACAAAAAATAAAACAATGGCCGAAACAAATTGAAACTCAAGCTTACTAGACTCTACAACTTTTCAAAAATGGCATACCATAAGAATCCTAATATGTTCGCACTGAAATCAACCCTATTATGAATCGAAGGAATTTTTAATTGTGTGGAACATCACAATAAAAATTGGCATCTATATTATACAAATGAAAGAAATTTACCTCTTCCAAAAGAGTCTCAACTAACAAATTTTAATTTTTTTTCACAAGGAAGTTGCATTATGCATTTCTAGTTACTGGCATGTTACAAGCATGTATAATACATTAAGTAGCAAAAAAATGTAGCAAAATGAATCATACTGATAAACAATGTAGACTTCACTTCAACTCTGGATCGGTGATTAGCCTAGTCCACTAGCAGATCCACATGCCATAGCGCAAAGCTCAAGTCATTCAAGGAATACACAAAACTAGATGGATTTGTACTTCATTTCAATAGGAAATTCTAGATATTTCCTATTTGTCTTTGGAATCATCAAATGAAGTTGAAATTATCTTTCATAACAACAACACTTCATAGTACAACACATCATAAAGCTTCCACTTAATCTTTTGAGTATGTTTCATAAAAGTGATTGCCACTAACAACCACATTCATTCGTTTATGTGAAAAGGTTATAAATATACCATATGTGTTTTCTATAGCACCATAACCTTTTGCTCATCCTTCCTCCTTAGACTAGCCCTTGACGCAGAGGATCTTGAAACATTTATTCTCTCTTTCTTGATATCAGGTGTGATTTCCCATGTGAACAACCTCTATAGGTTTTGTAAAACACCTTTAAGGAAATCAATCACTATAAGAGGATCCCCTCTATCACGAAACACGCCTTCAAAACTATTGAAATGTGCCACAATAACAGCTAAAGAATGCTTCTATACTACCATCTTGACTGCCCCCTTTCTTCTTCCTTTAAGTGTATGAAGTAGATCCAAATTTGTTGTAGAGAGTTTTCATTAAAATATAACCTCTGAAGTTTAGGTCTAGTGCCTATTACCACAATTATTTTGATATTCTTTAGATGCACATAATGATTCACACCTTGTACATTTCCCTCTAAAAGCTAGTAAATGGATAATTGTTTCTCTATTGTCTTTAGGCATATTGATCTCAATAGTACGACATTATCCTTTAGTACTATCCATTCTCATTTCATGGAGAAATCTTACAATCAGATGAAACTATTACCTTATCGAGTTGAAAAGCCTTTGAATAATCTATTGTTAAGCACTAAGATCAATAGCTCCTATTACCAATTCTAAATTAAACAAATGAATGCTTGATGGGTTACTGTAAACTAGGAAGTAAACCCTCTTTGTTGGTACTTGATAATGAAAACAAGCCAATGATCATGTCAACAAATAGATGTTGTTGATCCAAATGCCTCTGATAACATGTATGTAACAAAATAATCTCATTACTATAGTTGAAACCTCGTTTGTTTCCTAGAAAGAATGCCTTGAATGATATATGGATTTGATAGGAAAGCTTAGCTAGCAGATGATGGCAAGAAAATTTGCACCTTGCTGAATATATTTTCGATGGCATTTTTCTTTCCGTCCATACACCCATCTAGGAGGAGTCCTCATAGCGCAAGCTAAAGGACCATGATTGATATATCTTCCATTCTCAAAGCCATGGACAAACAATACCATGCCCAATGGAACCAAGAGTGCTGAAGATCACATGGAAACGATTCCATCGCATGACCATTCAAAAATGCTTTATATAGTTGGTATCATGGCACTCATACAAGTAGGCGACTTCAGATAGTTAGTATCAAGGTGCTCATACAAGTGTAATACATGTAGATGAGGTCACAACTGGCACACTACATGAAACGCCCTTGTGACAAGTATAAAAATTAATTGAAATTTAATTTTGAATGTTTTTCTCTCTTCCATCTGGGTAAATGATGGTTTGTTGTGAGCTATAATATCCCTAATGGGTTAGCTTAGGTGGAGCATAGTTGTAAGGGTGAAGAAATATACATGTGTAGCGTACAGTTGACCTCGTAGAGTAACTATGACCACTGACTATTGGCAATTACACCTAGGAATAACAAGTTGTTGGTGGAAAAGACATGCTACTTCCATAACCATTCTTGTTTGATTTGAAAACATGAGCCTCACTTTATCACATTTAGCCTATTTTATTCTTATTTTGTAAATCAAAAACACCTTCCAATATATAATAGTGGAATAAAATATCATATTTGTCAATATACATCCACTCGAATCTATATATATATATAATTGCTCATTAGAAAAGTTTATAGTTTAGATAGACCACATAAAGATTGTTCGCCAGCATCTGTAAGTCATCAATTTTGTACTTTCAAACCTAACGTGATAGCTTCCACGTGATTCTTAGATATGCAGATAAATGTATTTCCCTCAATTCATTTTATTGATGACTTTGACTTAGAATTTTTCTCTGAAATTCAAGTATTGGAGAAGAGTTGTTCGTTACATTCGAAATCAATAAGATTTTATGGTTGTGGGCCATACCTAGCCCTATAGTGGAAGTATTTACACATTTTGTAATCTAATTAACCTCAAAAACTCTTGCCATTAGATGTTTCTTGGTTAATATTGGATTGAATTCAACAATAATATGTTCCCAACAGGTGTCTACTAACATAATTTCTCATGGCATGTTGACACGGTCATGGTATTTCCTTGGCTACTTACATCCCCCAAAGATCATCAGTTAAAACACCATCCATTTAACCAAAACTATAAATGTGACGTTTCTACAATGAAATAACCACAAAATTAACAATCATCATTCGAGAGTGAACCAAATAAAATTGCAGATTACTTGCCTGTATCGATAAGTTTGGAATTTTTCATGACTGCCATGAATATATTGTTTATGGATAATAGAAATAGATTGAAAATCATGAACAAATAAGAAGCATGTGAGCATTTAGAAATAAATTTTCCCAGTCATCCTAAGGGGGAATTGAACATGTATGATAGTTTCGTGATTGATAATGAAGAACATTTAAGGGATCTCTTTTATCGGCTCTTTGAAGCTCCTTCGATGAAGGAGGTAAATTGCTTGGTATTATGTCTCAATGGACCTACTGTATTCAGTGATATGTCATTTTGATGAATGTTTGTATATCTTTTTTGTAGTTTGATTAATATTAAGAACTAGATATTGCTACCGTTTAGACCTGGGTGTTCCTCTCTGGGATATGAAGCTACTCAAGGCATTGGACCTTTCCTTGTAGACTGGGACAACACAAGTGATGCAGGAGAATTTAGTTCAACAATTTCATTATATTCTAGTTAACTTAGGAGGTCTTGTGTTTTCAAGGAAGTTGGATTCCTATGTATGTAATTATTAATCTTGGAGTGATTGGAAAAGGAATTAATTAGATATTGTGAGGATATTTGTAAATGCTCTCGAATGTAGGAGAACATGAGTGATGATGAGTGTTGACGAGAGAGAGTTGGAAATCAATTATAAGTGTTAGACTATAAAGTAATGTCATGATTGAAGTTGTATGATCCGGATTGTCCACAGTCTCTTGTTCATTGAGTCGACGTTTCAAACCCCAAAGGGGGTCCATCATCAGGACAAATTTGAAAGATGGAAATGAATGAGCGATTGTTGAGAGAAGAAGACAAGAACCTGGATATAAATAAACCAAGAACCCTAATTTTTATAAAAGGCCGACACTTGATTTTAAGAAATTTAATTAATTAATTATTTAATTATTTCAATTTATCTATTAATTATTTTAGTTTAATTCATATTAGTTAGATTAAAAATTTTTATTCATTAATTATTTCTTGATTATTAGGAAATAAATTGTTAATTATTCTTAATTAATTTGATTTTAATCTAATTAATTAAATTAAATTAAATTAATCTAATATCTTTATGATTCAACTTAATTGATTTAATTAAATTAAATTACTACAATATATTTATATCTTTATATTTACTTAATTTCAACTTAATTAATAAAGTTAATAAATTAATTTTGAATTAAATTAATAAAATAATTAATAAAATTAATTAATTTGATTAATTAATTAATTAATTAATTTGATTTAATTTTTACTAATTAAACTAAACAAATTAAGAATTGAGAAATTTTTATTGTCCTAAAACTAAATAATTTGATTTAATTTTATTAAACTAAATTAATAAATTAATTTAATTTTATTAAACTAAATTAATTTATAAAACTTATTTTAAATGGACTATTATTAAATTAATTACTATAAACACCTAACTCATTAATATAAATAACCTAATTTTATTTTAATCTTTATTTATTATTTGATTAAAAATATGAGGTTAATTTATAGGGAATTTAAAATTTTTAAAAATTTTTATTTAATATTAATTTTATTTAAATTAGTTAAAATAAATTATAAATAATTATATATTTTGATTAATTAATTATTTAATTTAATAATTAATATATTATTTATTAATTTGTTATTAATTATCATTTAATTATATTATATTATATTTTATTTTTTATTTTTTATATTTATATTTTTATTTGGTTAATTAATTAATCGCAGCTTCGAAAAGAACAAGAGACTGTGGACAATCCGGATCATACAACTTCAAAAAACTTCCACAGAAGCCTAAAATCTAACAATGTCATGATTCATGGAACTAGAGAGGATTCTTAGGGATTACTAGAGTTAAATGTGGAATTAGAGGATATTAAGGATTTAGTTCAGTAGATTAATGATCTCAACTGGAATTGGTTAACAGAACCTTTTGTATAAATATAAGCCTAAGAGGCATAGTAGTGAGGTAGAAAGGTAGAGAGGGTCAACAGTCAGTCAGTCAGAGTCAATGAGTAAGTTAAGCCTACGGGAAAGGGAAGGAAAGACAATTGATATTGAAGATCAAGCTGAGGAAAAAATTCCTGTGTAAATGTTTGTTTGTTAATATAGATTACTCGATTTTGAGTTTGTATGATGTGTACTTTGTAATTGAATTATAGATTGTGTGTGTGACTAGAGTGATTTTGCGTAACTTAGGTTGCAGGTGTGTAGAATCAGAGAAGGAATAATAGATAGGTTTGTTACGTGGTTGCGCACAGACAATGTTGGAGAGAGATTTCACAATAAAGGTATAACTCTAAGGTTCCAAAGAAACCTAAGGATTATTGAAAGAAGCATAAAGGCGCGAGTGGAGATTGACATCAAAACAAGTGTAGATCATGAGGCAAATACAAATACATAGGCAGAAAGTCGAATGGACAATTATACAGTAAGAACCAAAATAACGTAACAGTGCATAGGAACCGTCGGATCCCCTAGATCAACGGATGAGTTGGTGTGCGATAGATGACTAAGATTAAGTCACACAAATTGAAGTCAAGAATATGACTGGAGGAGATTAAGCGATAAGCCTTTATTAAGTCGAGTTATTTAAAGTTTTCTATTGAGCACATGGCTTGAATTTGCAAGGGGTAAGTAATTTCTCATGTGCCCTTAAGGTGGTAAGCAGTCTTTCAAAATTTCACATGATTACCTTTAGGTGCTGACACATAGCAAATGATGGAGAGAGAAAAGCACTTTTCTCGTGTGCTCTCGATTTGATACCGCTCGTCCAAGTATCTACGCGAGATTTCATGATAACCATTGGATCAAGCGATATTGATCAACAGTGGAGATAAGACAAGGTTGTTGGTGATTGGGTGATGTGGGAGCCGTTGGATCGGACAGAGCAGATCAACGGTGGAGATTGTCTAGTATAGTTAATGATTGGGTGACGTGATAACCTTCAGATTGAGGAATGAGATTGACGGTGGAGATTTAACGTGGTAAGGATAGCATCGAAATATGTGAAAAGGGTTGAAGAATGGTGAAAAGGTAAGGTTTTAGTGTGTTTATGAGATATTTGTATTATATGAGAATTATCATACAAATGAGAGGAATTAATGTTTTATGGGTTAAGTTTCAGTCTTAACCAAAGTCTGAATACCATGGTATGGTTGACATCCGTGGTTAATAAAATTAACCGAAAGGTTGGGTTATAAGGGTTAAGAGAGAACCAAATATATTTCTACTTAAAGACTTAAACTTTGATAAAGAGGGGTTTCACCATTGATATTGGTGTTTATCTTGGGACACACATGTATATGATATGCAATTTTATTTGCATACTATGGGTATATGTGGCTTAGGTTGCATCATTATGGTGCTTGTTAGGGTCCCACCCTAACCCCCTTATTTATGTAATAAGATCGAGTCATAGTTATAGTTAAGTAAAGATTCAATAAAGACCATATTAATAATTGTAAGTGGTTAACCTGCATTTAATGAAGGGACCACAGTAAGTTGCAAATGGGCCATGGTATTAGATAGATGGTATTAATAAGAGCCATGGTATTGCCCCATGGTATTGCATGTATGAATCCTATATAAAGGATAGAGACTCCCTGTTACGCAGTAATTTGTCACCGTTGGTCACCATCCTTGTTACCCCCGCTGTGACACATTGGAGGACACATTTACGGACCTGTGACCAGTGACACAACTTGAAAACACTTGCATTAAGGTCTCCTAAGTATGAACTTCAATATCCCTGAAGACACCCTTTGAAGATTAACCTTGGAAAATGCCCTTTTTTCATTAGCGCGGGTCCACAGTGTCTAACCCGCGCCAATGGCTTAGTTCCTACAAAGAGGGTGCGCCCATAGATGCGCTGTCACAGAACAAAGCCCGCGCCACACAAAATTAGTCATGATTTTTGGCCAACGCGCACTGAAATGTTTTTTCCTCCATTACTCATGCAGTTCCCTGAGAAAAATCCCATGGATATGATCGAGAGTGTCGTTTTTTCATCCATGACAACTCAGTCCAAAGGCTATTATGGGACAATGCCAAATCTTCGAGAGGTGTCAAGATACGATGAATACCTTCTCCCATTCCAGCTATAAATCACTGTCATCCTGCATTGAACCAGCTAGTTTTTTGGAAGTGCTAATGATAGAGTCAGAGTGTTGAAGTTTTGATAGTGAGAGCTAAAAGAGAGGTTATGCTGCCGGATTGTTGAGAGAGGAAGTGACTTTGCAAAGACATATTGGACTGCTGACCCAGTTGGAGAAGATTTGCAGCGTCAAGTCTTAATTGGTTGTAACTCTTCTCTTTTTTCTATTTGAATAATAAGCGACTGTTATTATGGTTCCACTCACATGTTCTCCTAGTAATATTTGAGTTATATCCTGCTTGACTGATATATAATTGTATGATATTGGATTTTACGCTTGTTTTGGGTTGTTCTTCATTTGTGCAGGTGTCCATGTGTGGAGCGCAAGGAT
>APFE030094525.1:0-20443 GCA_000404065.3 Pinus taeda
AAAATCAAAGTGCTTGGATTATGCTCGAACTAGGACCAGAGCATAGAACTCATCGTCTTGATCACAACGGTGTGAACGATTCGTCAATCCGAGTCCGGATGAAGGAGATAGACGCAATCAAAGTTTGGTTAACTTTTGATGACTACGCAAGTTTAATGAGGACACAATATGCACTTTTTTGGCGGACGAAATCCGGCCAGATTCTGGGAAAAATTGTTACCTCGTTAAAATGACTCCTTTGATCCAAAACCAAATTTCCAAAAACGTGCAATTTGTTTTATATATAAAAATTAAAATTAAAAAAATCGTTGGCAGGCCACCAACCTCGCCACCCCAACTCAACTCCACTCATGTATTAAAATATTGGTGGAGAGGTGGGCCATGATCCCCAGCCCCTCCCACAGAACTCTCCACCTGAAACTACAACAAACATTAATATTCGTGGTGGGCCAACCCTTGGGGCACAGACCCAACCACGCTCCACCTCACACATATAACAACCCATGACAAAAGTATTAAGTGTGACCAACTGGCGGGAGGTGGGTATGGTGGGCGGGCCGCCCAAGGTGGGATCGACCCAACCAAAACCCCAACTTAAGAAAAAAATCGTTTGGTTTGTGTAAAAAAAGGGAGGAGGCGGGGTTTGACCACCCGACCTCCTCCCTACTAAACCAGATCTCAACCATTACACCAAACCACCTTATTGAGAAATCTGCCCATGAAATTATATTTAAACGCAGTTTTTCAATGTTCTTAGGCAGATGGAGGAACCAGGAGTGGGCACACGTTTCGAGGTGGAGGAGGCAGTGCACGCAATTCGAGGCATCATTTTGTAGGAGGGTCGAATTTTCACTTTGTTAGATTTTGACAAATTTTATATGGTTTCAGCACTTCTCGACGCCACGAACACAATGGCATTGTCTGTTTCTCCATCAGAGTTATGCATTTTCAGCCATTTTTCAGTATGCAGGTGGAACCTTGACTACTGCAAAAATAGGGAGCGGAACTATGATCCTTGGAATTTTCCCGAGGAGGTAATTTTTCTCCACCTGAAACTGCAACAAACATTAATATTCGTGGTGGGACGGACCTTGGGGCACGGACCCAACCACGCTCCACCTCACACATAACCAAACCACCTTATTGAGAAATCTTCTTGTGAAATTATATTTAAACGTAGTTTGTCAGTGGCAGAGGAGGCAAGCACACAATTCGAGGCAACATTTTGCAGGAGGGCTGAATTTTCACTTCATCAGATTCTGACAAATTTTATATGGCTTCAACACTTCTCAACACCACGAATGCAAAGGTGTTGTCTATTTCTCCGTCAGAGTTCTGAATTTTTCGGCCATTTTTCAGTATGCAGGTGGAACCATGACTGCTGCAAAAACAAGGAGCAGAACCATGATCCTTGGAATTTTCTCGAGGAGGTAATTTTTCTCCATGTCAGAATATAGTCAAGTTTACAGTCGTTTTTCATGATTTTCTACAGGGATCACAATGGTGAGGTTAGATTCGCATTTCGAGTTGCATATTTCCAGTCCACCCATGGAGCAAAATCTTTGAGGAATCTAGGGGGAATCTAAAAGATTCCTTGAGCCCCAGATTCTCAATTTCTCAGAATTCAGAAATTTGACAGTCGATTTTTCACTATTCGACGCCAAAAATATGATGGTGCATTCATATTTTTGATTTTCTCATTTCATTTTTCGGCCACTTTTCTAAGTGGAGTGCAGGTGTTAGTATTCATGTGTGAGTATTCATTTCCATGCGATTGATGCCGTGAGATCAATGGTCCGAACAGCTTCAGCAATTTGACATCCACTTCTTCAGACGATCCTTGGATGTGAGGTACATGCAGTTTATTCATGTACTTCTTTTTCTATGCATCCTGTTGCACAAATCCTTGTTGGATGTTGATGAGGGATCTTGTTTATTACTTGTTTTCATGATTCCTGCTTGATGTGACACATAATTGTCTATGTGATGTACTTGTTGTCATGATTCGCCATGTTATGTTTTGAGATCCCTTTGTTGCATGTTGATGGGATACTAATGTTTTCGTCATGCATGTTTTGCATTGAGAACCCCTTTATGCCATGTTGGCGAGATGCTCATCATGCATGAGTTTATGTCATACTGATAGGAGTCCTTTTGACTAAGATTTCCTGTAGCGGAAGATCTCTTGGAGCCACTCCTGCGTGAGTGCATTTTCCTTGTATGATCGTGACATCATCTCTTATGTACATCATCACTATTGACAAAACTTAATGCAGCAGCCTACACCATCTTAACACTAGGGCCTGGAGACATAGTCCCTCCTGGATGAACTCCATTATCAACGGCTTATGTTTTCATGTGTTGATGATTGACATGATCCTCTTATTTACAACATGCAAATGTATTAACTTATATTCTTTTAAAAATGAAATTTAACACATCACGAAAGTAAAAGGTCTTGGAAGGGTCCTTTGTCACACCCAGACCTGGATTAAGTGGTATCAGAGTGGTCTTTGCGTTGATGTGAATTGCAAGTGTGAACAATGGAACGTGTAGCGACAGAGGATGAAAAAGCAATGTACAAGGCCATGCTCAAAATTACCAAAAGAGTGGAAATAATGTATGAGACTCTACAAAAAGAGACAGAGGAAAAGGAGCGATTGCAGCTTCAGTTGCAAGCCATGGAAGAGGCCCTAGAAGAACTGAAGCACAACAACCAAAGCCTTCAAATAGATAACGTTGAATTGAAGATGTTTCTACATGAAGAGAAAGACGAAAAACAGAGTTTGCTACAACAACTGCGAGCAAAGGATGAGGCTTTGGAAAAGTTGCAGCTTGACCCATGTGAGGTAATAAGTACTTTGAATTCATGTATGTGTCCTGATAATGATTTCGCTATTTTTGAAAATCATACCATAGGAATTGGCTCCAAATTGTTGAAGAGAATGGGGTATGAAGGAAAAGGCTTGGGTGTTAATGGCCAAGGAATTGTCAATGCCATCAAAGTAGAGGAATTACCCCATCAGGAAAGAATTGGGTATGTCAAAAAGGAAGTTGTGGAATGCGGCACGACAGTTATCGAACCACCAACAACAGATGATGAGAAGCCATCATTAGTTCTCTCCAAATCGACAAAGGAGGTGAAGGATGTTGATTTCCTTTCAATTTCATCGTCACATAGTATGATTTATGATGGAGATTTGGAGATCCCAATTACAAGGACAAACATCAGGCTCCTTACAAGGAAAAGGCACGGGGAGGAAGACATACTTGGCGTTAGTAACCAAGGCATAACTCAACCATTGGAGGTTCTACAGAGACTTCAATTTGCAGGCTCGAGATACACAAAAGGAGAATACTCGAAGGTGTCAGATTCTTCCGAGACAGTGTCGAAATCATCGAGGAAAGAGAATGATGGGAACACATCCCCATCATCCTATGGCAGTTTCCATTGTAGGGAAAGAACTGAGGCAAGCTCTCATCGCCATACTTACACCAGGGATAGCAAGGAAAGGTATAATCAGTCTCGACATTCGAATGTTCATTTCTATTTTTATCATGTTTTTAATGATGAACGTAAAACATGGAATCAAAAAACACGTACGTTTTGTGGATTGCATAATCATACATTTTCTAAGTGTTGGAAAGAATGGCAGCACACAAAAGGATGAGGCGTGGAATACCCTATAAACAACAGGTAAAAGAACATGTTAACAAGATCTGGAGGAAGAAAACCTATTGCAGTCATTGCGACAGAAGTGGCCATCAAAGAGCCACTTGTTGGAAGCTCCATCCAGAGTAGCGCCTTAAAGACAAAGTGTCGGTGCATGAACCAGGTGAAGAAGTTGTTCAACCATCGAATGCGCCACAAGGAGGCAACCCATTCACCTTGATAAGTGAAAAATAGTTTCTAAATATGTTAGTGTTTCATGGTCGTGCTTTTGTAAATCATTGGTTGCATTTTAAAATGTAAAAGTGATGATGTGTTTTCCATCACTTGTTCAATAACAATGATGTCTAGTTTTATTTTATGTTGCATGATAAATTGTGAGAGTGATGTTGTGTTTTCCATCACGTGTCAAAGAAACAATAGTGTTTGGCCTTATATTGTCAATCATGTGTTGTAGTGATGATGTGTTTTCCACCACTCTTTCAAGCAACAATGATACGTTGGCCTTGTTTTCATAGCTGGGGTATTGCGTCCATCTTGATGTAACTTGACCATCGAGTATGTGTTATAGAATCGTGGCAAGTGTGGGACGCTTGGGTCATTTGTTGGTCATGAAAGTCAAGCATGTGAAACAATGTACTACAGGTTGCAGAAGTAGCAGGTGTCGGCTCATTGCTTAAGGCTCCGAAGAAAAAAGGTGAAGGAGATGAGAGCGAGGCCCTTCAGGACGCTAGTGATGCCGACAAGGTACATAAAAGTTGCAGATTGTTTTTCATGCTTTTGGAGGACCAAAAGCTCCTCAATGGGGGGGATTGATCTAGGTGGCTCTAGAGACACACACAGGCCAAAGAGGACTTGGGAAAGCTCAAAAATCAAAGTGTTTAGATTATTCTCAAACTAGGACCAGAGCGTCGATCTTGTCATCCTGATCACGACAATGTGAACAGTTCGTCAATCCGAGTCTGGATGAAGGAGATAGAGGCAATCAAAGTTGGGTTAAATTTTGATGACTGGGTAGGTTTAATGAGGACACAATTTGCACTTTTCTAGCACACAGAATCCAGTCACCTGCCCCTCCCATGAAACTCTCCACCTAAAACTGCAACAAACATTAATACTCGTGGTGTGCCGGCCCTTGGGGCACGGACCCAACCACACTCCACCTCACACATATAACAACCCACAACAAAAATATTAAGTGTGACCGGCCGGCAGGAGGTGGGTACAGTGGACGGGCCACCCAAGGTGGGCCCAGCCCAACCGAAACCCAAAAAAAAAAAATTGTTTGGTTTGTGTAAAAAAGGGAGGAGGCGAGGTTTGACCATCCGATCTCCTCCCTACTAAACCGGATCTCAACCATTACACCAAACCACCTTATTGAGAAATCCGCCCACGAAATTATATTGAAACATAGTTTGTCAATGCGCCCAGGCAGATGGAAGAACCAAGAGAAGGCACGCATTTCGAGGTGGAGGATGCAGTGCACGTAGTTTGAGGCAACATTTTGCAGGGGGCCAAATTTTCACTTTGTCAAATTTTGACAAATTTTATATGGTTTCAACACTTCTCGACACGACGAACGCAATGGAGCTGTCCATTTCTCCATCATATTTCTACATTTTTTGACCATTTTTCATTATGCAGGTGGAACCATGACTGCGACAAAAATAGGGAGCATAACCATGATCCTTGAAATTTTCCCAAGGAGTTAATTTTTCTCCATGTCGGAATATAGTCAAGTTTACAATCATTTTTCATGGTTTTCCATAGGGATCACAATGGAAAGGTCAAATTTGCCTTTCAAGTTGCATATTTCCAGTCCACCCATGGAGTGAAATCTTTGAGGAATCTAGTGGGAATCTAAAAGATTCCTTGAGACCCAGATTCTCAATTTCTCAATATTCAGAAATTTGATAGTCAATTTTGCACTATTCGATGCCAAAAATCTGATGGTGCGTTCAGATTTTCATTTGCTTATTTCATTTTTCGGCCACTTTTCTAAGTGGAGTGCAAGTGTTAGCATTAATGTGGGAGCAATCATTTCCATGCAATTGATGTCGTGAGATCAATGGTCTGCACAGCTTCAACAGTTTGACATTCACTTCTTCAGATGGCCCTTGGTTGTGAGGTATACATAGTTTATTCATGTACTTCTTTTGCTATGCATCATGCTGCACAGATCCCTGTTGTTGTTGATGAGGGATCTTGTTTATTACTTGTTTTCATGATTTCTGCTTGATGTGACACAGAATCGTCTATGTCATGTACTTGTTGTCATGATTCGCCATGTTATGTTTTGATCTATTTGTTGTATGTTGATGGGATACTCATGTTTTCATCATGCATGTTTTGCATTGAGATCCCCTTTATGCCATGTTAGTGGGATGCTCATCATGCATGAGTTTATGTCATACTGATAGGAGTCCTTTTGACTAAGAGTTCCTATAGCGGAGCTTCTCTTGGCGCCACTCCTGTGTGAGGGTATTTTCCTTGTATGATCACAACACCATCTCTTATATACATCATCACTATTGACATCACTTAATGTAGTGGCCTACACCATCTTGACACCGAGGCTCGGAGACGTAGTCCCTCCTGGACAAACTCTGTTATCAATGGCTTATGTTTTCATGTGTTGATGATTGACATGTTCCTCTTCTTTACGACATGCAGATGTATTAAATTATGTTCTTTTAAAAATGAAATTTAACACATCACGAAAGTAAAAGGTCTTGGAAGGGTCCTTTGTCACACCCGGACCTCGATCAAGTGGTATCGGAGCGGTCTTTGTGTTGATGTGAATTGAAAGCATGAACAATGGAACGTGTAGCGATAAAGGATGAAAAAGCGATGTATGAGACCATGCTCAAAATTTCCAAAAGAGTGGAAATAATGTATGAGACTCTACAAAAAGGGACAGAGGGAAAAGGAGCGATTGCAGCTTCAGTTGCAAGCCACGAAAGAGGCCCTGGAAGAACTGAAGCACAACAACCAAAGTCTTCAAACAGATAACGTTGAATTGAAGATGCTTCTACATGAAGAGAAAGAGGAAAAACAGAGTTTTCTACAATAGCTACGCGCAAAGGACAAGGCCTTGGAAAAGTTGTAGCGTGATCCATGTGAGGTAAAAAGTAGTTCTTTGAATTCATGTATGTGTCCTGATGATGATTTCATTGTTTTTGAAAATCATACCATAGGAATTGGCTCCAAATTGTTGAAGAGAATGGGGTATGAAGGAAAAGGCTTGGGCGTTAATGGCCAAGGCATTGTCAATCCCATCAAAGTAGAGGAATTACCCCGTTAGGCAGGACTTGGGTATGTCAAAAAGGAAGTTGGGGAATGTGCCACAAGAGTTAGCGAACCGCCAACAACAGATGATGAGAAGCCATCATCAGTTCTTTCCAAATCGACAGAGGAGGTAAAAGATGTTGATTTCCTTTAAGTTTCATCGTCACATAGTATGATTTCTATTGGAGATTTGGAGATCCCAATTACAGGGACAAACATGAGACCCCTTACAAGGACAAGGCATGATGAGGAAGAAAAACTTGGCATTAATGACAAGGCATAACTCAACCATTGGAGGTTGTGCAAAGATCTCAATTTGCAGGCTCGAGATACACCAAAGGAGAATGCTCGAAGGTGTCAGATTCTTCCGAGACATCGTCAAAATTGTCTAGGAAAGAGAATGATGGGAACACATCCCCATCATCCCATGACAATTTCCATTGCAGGAAATGAGCTGAGGCAACCTCTCATCGCCATAATTACACCAAGGACGTCAAGGAAAGGTATAATCAGTCTTGACATTCAAATGTTCATTTCAATTATAATCATGTTGTTAATGATGAACGTAAAACATGGCATCGAAAAACATGTACCTTTTGTGGACTACATAACCATACATTTTCAAAGTGTTGGAAAAGAATGGCAACACACAAAAGGGTGAGGCGTGAAAGACCCTCTAAACAGTAGGTAAAAGAACATGTTAAGCAGATTTGGAGGAAGAAAATGTATTGCAGTCATTGTGACAAAAGTGGCCATCAAAGAGCCACTTGTTGGAGGCTCCATCCAGAGCAGCGCCTTAAATACAAAGTGTCGGTGCATGAACCAGGTGAAGCAGTTGTTCAACCATCGAATGCGCCACAAGGAGGTGACCCATTCACCTTGATAAGTGAAAAATGGTTTCTAGATATGTTAGAATTTCATGGTCGTGCTTTTGTAAATCATTTGTTTCATTTTAAAATGTAAAAGTGATGATGTGTTTTCCATCACCTGTTCAACAACAATGATGTCTGGTCTTATTTTGTGTTGCATGATAAATTGTGAGAGTGATGTTGTGTTTTCCATCACGTGTCAAAGAAACAATATTGTTTGTCCTTATTTTGTCAATCATGTGTTGCAGTGATGATGTGTTTTCCATCACTTGTTCAAGCAACAATGATACGCTGGCCTTGTTTTCATAGCTGGGGTATTGCGTCCATCTTGATGTAAACTTGACCACCGAGTATGAGTTATAAACTCATGGCAAGTGTGGGACACTTGGGTCATTTTTTAGTCATGAAAGTCAAGCATGTAATTTTAGAAACAATGTACTACAGGTTGCAGAGGTAGCAAGTGTTGGCTCATCACTTAAGGCTCTGAAGAACAAAGGTGAAGGAGATGGGAGCGAGGCCTTTCAGGATGCTAGTGATGCTAACAAGGTACAAAAAAGTTGCAGATTTTTTTTCATGCTTTTGGAGGACCAAAAGCTCCTCAGTGTGGAGGATTGATCCAAGTGGCTCCAGAGACACACACAGGACAAAGAGGACTTCTTAAATCTCAAAAATCAAAGTGTTTGGATTATGCTCGAACTAGGACCAGAGCATAGATCTCATCGTCCTGATCATGGCGGTGCAAATGGTTCGTCAATCCGAGTCTGAATGAAGGAGATAGAGGTAGTTAAAGTTGGGTTGACTTTTGATGACTGGGCAGGTTTTCATGAGGACACAATTTGCACTTTTCTGGTCGATGGAATCCGGCCAACTCCGGCCAGATTCTAGGAAAAATTATTTCCTTGTTAAAATGACTCCTTCGGTCCAAAACCGAATTTCTAAAAATGCGCACTTTGTTTTATATATAAAAAAAAATGGGTGGCGGGCCACCAACCTCGCCACCCTAACTCAACTCCACTCATGTATTAAAATATTGGTGGAGGGGCGGGCCTCTGTGCCTCCCCCCTCCCCTCCCCCATGGAACTCTCCACCTGAAACTTCAACAAACATTAATATTCGTGGTGGGTTAGTGCTTGGGGCATGGACCGAACCACGCTCCACCTCACACATATAACAACCCACGACAAAATTATTAAGTGTGACCGACCGGTGGGTACAGTGGGCGGGCCGCCCAAGGCGAGCCCGGCCCAACTGGAACCCAAACTTTAAAAAAAAAATCATTTGGTTTGTGTAAAAAAAGGGAGGAGGCGGGGTTTGACCACCCGATCTCCTCCCTACTAAACCAGATCTTAACCATTACACCAAACCACCTTTTTGAGAAATCCACCTGTGAAATTATATTTAAATGTAGTTTTTCAGTGCGCTCGGGCATATTGAGGAACCAAGAGCGAGCATGAATTTCGAGGTGGAGGAGGCAGTGCACACAATTTGAGGTAACATTTTGCAAGACGGCCAAATTTTCACTTTATCAGATTTTGACAAATTTTACATGGTTTCAGCACTTCTCGACCCCATGAACGCAATGGCATTGTATGTTTCTCCATCAGAGTTCTGCATTTTTTGGCCATTTTTCAGTATGCAGGTGGAACCATGACTACTGCAAACACAAGGAGTGGAACCATGATCCTTGAAATTTTCCTGAGGATGTAGTTTTTCTCCATGTCGGAATATAGTCAAGTTTACAGTTGTTTTTCATGGTTATCCACAGGGATTGTAATGGCGAGGTCAATTTCAAATTTTGAGTTGCAGATTTCGAATCCACCCATGGAGCAAAATCTTTGAGGAATCTAGGGGGAATCTAAAAGATTCCTTGAGCCCCAGATTCTCAATTTCTCAGAATTCAGAAATTTGATAGTCGATTTTGCACTATTCGATGCCACAAATCTAGTGGTGCATTAATATTTTTCATTTTCTCATTTCATTTTTCGGCCACTTTTCTAAGTGGAGTGCAAGTGTTAGCATTTATGTGCGAGCAATCATTTCCATGCGATTGATGTCGTGAGATCAATGGTCCGAACAGCTTTAGCAGTTTGACATCTGCTTCTTCAAATGACCCTTGGATGTGAGGTATATGGAGTTTATTCATGTACTTCTTTTTCTATGCATTGTGCTACACAGATCCCTATTGGATGTTGATGAGGGATCTTGTTTATTACTTGTTTTCATGATTCCTGCTTGATGTGACACAGAATCGTCTATGTGATGTACTTGTTGTCATGATTCGCCATGTTCTGTTTTGAGATCCCTTTGTTGGATGTTGATGGGATGCTCATGTTGTCGTCATGCATGTTTTGCATTGAGATCCCCTTTATGCCATGTTGGTGGAATGCTCATCATGCATGAGTTTATGTCATACTGATAGGATTCCTTTTGACTGAGAGTTCCTGTAGCGGAACATCTCTTGGAGCCACTCCTCCGTGAGGGCATTTTCCTTATATGATTGCGATATCATCTCTTATGTACATCATCACTATTGACAACACTTAATGCAGCGGCCTACACCATCTTAACACTAGGACCCGGAGATGTAGTCCCTCCTGGACGAACTCCGTTATCAACGACTTATGTTTTCATGTGTTGATGATTGACATGTTCCTCTTCTTTACAGCATGCAGATGCATTCACTTATGTTCTTTTAAAAATGCAATTTAACACATCATGAAAGAAAAAGGTCTTGGAAGGGTCCTTTGTCACACCCAAACCTGGAAGGGTAACCAATATGGTGAGATATTGACTCAATAATAGAGCGACTATGCTAATGATGTGGTTCTAAATCCAGGAAAAGACAAAATGTAAGAGTATGACTCAAACAAGTTCCATTTTCAAGGGAGTCACAACAACCATGATAAAATGAAGAGAAATAGGCTCTTCCACCCTTTTACCTTTTTTTATAGATGATCCCTTTCAAATTTTAATGCCCGTGAAAGAGAATACAAGTGACTTTGATAGTGTCTTTTTAATTTAGTCTTGATGAGAATGAAAAATAGTTAAAAGAATACTCAAATCAATGTCTTTTTCATGACTTTCATAGTGAGGTCGAAAAAGAAATAAAAGTACACTCATGTCTTTCTTATGGTTTAACGAACATGAGAATAGGGAAGAGCTTGCTCGCTGACTTTACTCTTGACTAACAAGTAGGAAAGAATGGAAATAATTTGACATCTTCAAGTGATATTATGAGCATGAAAAAAGTGCAAAAGAAGCTTGGGATTTTCATTGTTTAATGAGTGTGAAAATAAGACCAAAATAAAGCTAATTCCAGATAGACAAGTGATATCATTGTATGGATTTAGTTCTGATGCTAACAAAATTTACCTAAGAAAAGCAAGAGAAAATGGCAAAGTGTATGGATATGGAAATCTACTCATCGCAATGATCTCTCTAAAAGGGTGAGAGAGGTTGCAAGATGGAGGTAAGGTTAATGTGAAGGAAAGAGATTGAGCATGGCTACAAAGGTGGGAAGTGTGATGAAGGCAAGCAATGTTATGATAAAATGTATCAAGACATTGAATATCATAGGCATAGGTGACCAAAAATTAAAAATAAAAAGAGTGGGGATCCCCCTGTAAAGGTTATAGATGGCTAGAAATAAAATACAAAGAGAGGCATGAGGCTCACTTTTGATATCATGGTGGGCTCTAAAGAGGACCAGTAGACCTACAAATGAATGTAGCATGGGCACCGAGGCATAAATTGAGTGCTAATCTAGGGCACCCATGAAGGGTAGGTTTTACCACACAAATCACGATGTGCAAAAAGGCATGGTTAATGTTGCAACCTAATAGGGTGAGACCTAAGGCACATTGAAACGATATGGGAAAGATAAAAAAATGTAGTGGAAATATTGATGTGAATCCTAACCCAAATGTTATTTTGAAAAGTATACCTCAAGTCATAATGAAATGTGATACAAACTTCATGTTCTTTTCCAATAGAGAACCAAAATATCCTTACATAACCATTAGTAGCATGATAATATAGTGAAAATACATTAAAAATACCCCCAAGAATGAAATCTAGGACAAAAATACATTAAAAATACCCCCAAGAATGAATTTGAATATATTAATATTTTTTTATATTTACAATAAAAGTATATTACAATGTTTTTCCTTTTGTGGAAAAGTTTACATTGGTTAAATTGGTCTCTAATCATTAAATCTCTCATTTTTGAACATTTATTTTAGCTCTAATCATTTAATTTTTTACAAACAAACAAAAATATTGGCCATAGCTCTTTGTTACACCTCTTGCATTATCCTTGATCTGAATATGTAAACTTGAAGAGTTTTAGCAATTTGCAAGTGAAAATTATGTGTTTTGGGTAGAGGATCAATTTACTAAACACGTAAAACAAGTGAACTTAAAGAATATTTACATCCAAATAGAGACAAAATAAGTATATCTGAAACACATAACATAGAACATGATAAAAGACTTCACCCCTTTCCTGGGCTACATCTCCTGGTCCAGCTTCCAATGCAGGGCCTCTTTCATTAAGTGATCATAAGTGAGTTTACATGATTTACATTATTCAAACAACAAAAATAATGTCTTCAATGGATTTAGCACTGTCAAAAACCCCCATTTGTGTTCTTTATGCGCCTCATTTGGCCAAAAATTGAGTAAGTTATGCCTGTTACAAGTTTTTCCTGAATTATATGGCTAGTCATCCTATAATTCGATCCAAATCTAGCTTGAGTGCCCCAAGCCCAGAACCGGCATGAAAACTTGGCCTACAATCCTGCTTGATGGGTGAAATTGTAGGACCATTAATCCTCACATTAAGCCCCCAGTTCCAAAAAACTTGGTCATGTTAGCACATACGACCACATTAAGGGCCGAGATTCAAGGGCCTAACTCCACCAACTGTTTAAGCGCCTGTGATAAGGCTGCACTCCCCTCGCATTGGATCTTAGTGAACTAGAGCTAGCCCCCTTATCTCCTTCGTGCCTACAATCATGTGGTTTTCATGTGCCTTGGGGTCTCACTCCCTCCTCTTTTCTGTGCACCCAATGTTATGGGGTGCCATGTGACCCTGAGGCTAGCCCCTTAAACTTTATTGCCACGATTCTTTTCATTGGGCTCTGACTACGTTGTTTGTGGGGTGTTGTGGTCATGCGTCAGGCTAAGGCCTAGCCCCTTAGCCCCTCCGCCTACAGTCCCATGGGCACTAGGGTGGCTAGGGGCTAGGGCTTAGCCTGGCCCCTTCCCCCATATGTGCTACCATTAAACTTTTAATAACACCCATCCACCATATTTATTAAGAAACACTTGTGGCGCGGTGGTGGAGCACTATGCTGCCACTCCAGAGGTCTATTGTTTGAATCCCATGGAACCCCGATCTAGTTATAAACCGAATTTTTCTAAATAAGAGGAGGCCATGTGGTAGCCACTGATTGGCCCACATGGATCTTCCCCATTGGTCCAACACAAAAACCAATGAACAAATAAATAACCACCATACACGAGCCAATAAGAACAAGACAAGTGTCATCCATCCATAGTTTTGTATAAACACAGTCAACATACAAACTTCTTATTGGGTGTACCTGCAACTTCAACTTTTAAAATTTTAGTTGTTTGGAAAATCAACCAGAACATGATATTGGGAGCGTATGATATCGGTTTTGAGTGAAATGAGTTGCGTTGGATTCAGATCATGAAATATATTTAGCCTTTCAGGTTTCAAGCTCTGTCACACACTTGATTTTTTCTCACTAAATTGATCCCCTAGATAAATCCTCCCCATTGGAAGCTCTTGGACCTCCAAAAGCTCATTTTCAGTCAACAATTAGATGAGGGTACAATTCCCTCACCCTTCCAACCTCAATATTATTAGCTTTGCTTGGATTTGTCTCTTTGAGCTTTTCATGAAAGTACATCACTTTGCCTAATTTTGGAGTCCTTATCTTGCTGTCAAAGATGACATCTTTCTACAATTTTCAAAGATATTTAGAACAAAAAACTTCCCTTGAAGGAATCTGAACATTCCCTCCTCAGTCTTCAATCAATGGAAACTTAAAAATTTTAAGTTCCTTTCACCTTGAACATTGCAATCATGACGATGCTTAGCATGTCTAGCCTTTCACTTGGCTTGACTCTTTACCAAATGTGATCACCATCACCATGCACCATCCTTCTTGAAAGCCAAAAAATTATGAAACCCACAAGAAGATGTTTTGGGACCAATGTCCTCTTTGTCAAATAGCCTTTGCATTTTATTTTTGACCTCTGCATGCTTTAACACCGGTTTCTTGGTCATATCAATGTTCAAAAATGAAGCATCCTGCTGCAATTGCACTTCATTTTGTTTACCCCTTTTAGGAGGCAACTTGTTAGAATCTTGAAACGTCTTATCACATGAATTAGAAAACTCAATGAAATCGAATTTCAAATTTGATTCATATCCTTGAAAGGCTTTAGGTTCTTCAACATCTTTGTGCTTGAACATTAAAAATGCAAAATTCTAACTAACATTCACAATCCTCTTCATTTATCTAGCATTCATAAGAGATAAACTTAATTTCTTGTTATGCGCTCTAACAATGTACTCCATTCTATTCTTGAACAAATGATATGTGTTCTCATGGAAATGAAAAATATCTCTCTTATCATAAAGATATGGACTTCCCTTAACAATACCACATATAACAAGCGGAACTACATCAAGTTCAACCTCATCAAGAATGCTTGCAGTGATTGCAAATCTAAGTGCATTTCTTTGTCACCTACAATTTTTCATTCTCACATACCCAATCTAAAGGATAAGGTTTATGATGAGGAATGGTTTCTAAATTCAACTTCTTGACAATTTCTTCTGAGATAAGATTTGCTCCTGAACCACATCAAACAATGTATCTATCTTGGTATGTTTTTAGATGACTCAAATGTGGAAAATCTATATTCTTGTTTTTTCATATTGAGTATCATTAAGACAATTTGAAGAACTAGTACTTGCAATGTCCTTACCTTTCAAACTTGTGGTTATGATCTTTGTTTATGTTGAAGAATCCAGGGTTAATGTAATTAATGAGATTCTTCTTAGCATGATAACTAGTTGTGAGGCGTTTTTCAATTTTCTTCTTATTCCGATCTTCACTTATTATTATTAGAGTGTGTTTTCTTTAGTTCATCAAATAGCTACCAAAATAAAGAGGCAAGAACATGAGATGTTGGCATTTTTCCAGGGCCAAAAACTCTCCCTCTTAGAGAATAAAACCCACACAAAATTCTTCTTATAGAGATCCCAATTAACAAATACCAAGACCATGATCCTTGAACTACTATGCCACACAAGACCAAGACATCAATGCTCTTCTTCATTGTTGTTGAGATCATCATCATTGTTGCTTCATCATTGTTTCACTTAGATCATTGCAGCTTTCTCACCAAATTCATCTCTACAACACCATTATTATTGTTACATCATTATTGCACCTTGCTACATTACCACCAAGATCTTTGTTGCCTAGACCATGATTGTGACTAGGATCATGACTATATGTAGAAGATATGCCGAGATTGTATGATGATTGCTATCCTCTTTTTTGAATACTCTAAGTTTGTAAGACAATGATTGTTGTGACTGTGTTTATAGTATATATGTTGAGACAGAGTATTGAGATAGTTGTGACTTGTCAAAACTCCCTCTTAACGAGGGACTCTTTTATGCATCAACAACTTTTTTCTTCATGGGTCCTTCAACTGCTTGATCAACTTCTCTCCTTGATGTCATGAATGTTGTGTCTATCTTTCCGTCCCAACTAGGGAGGATATCAT
The DNA here is from genome assembly GCA_000404065.3 of Pinus taeda. Taxonomy (NCBI): domain Eukaryota; kingdom Viridiplantae; phylum Streptophyta; class Pinopsida; order Pinales; family Pinaceae; genus Pinus; species Pinus taeda. Next base: position 15,667 of record APFE030094525.1, read on the forward strand.
GTGTCCTCATTTCTCTTCATGTTATTCACCTAGACTTATAGTTGTTAGTCCTGGTCTAGTGCATGACACATGAAATAGAAAAGCACAATTGTCACTCCTTTTTAATTAGGGGTGATCCAATCCAAGCTCCCTCTTGATGAGGGAATTTTCAGAACTCCCTCTTAACTAGGGATGCTTCTATACATCAACAACTTCTTTCTTCATGGGTCCTTCAGCTACTTGATCAACTTCTCTCCTTGATGTCATGAAAATCAGTTGAGCTTCTTCCTTGTAGGGAAACAACCATCAATCACTTTCCTCCTTGGTTCATCATGTCATCCATTTCTTCAAGGAAAGTGACCTTATTCATATCTAGAACCTTCATTATATGACTACTTCTTTCTCATCATCCTTCTTCTATCCACCACATGAATTCTAGTTGCACTTGTATTTACAACTCTTGTTTGAGTAACCCTTCATTATCCATATATTATTCAAGAAATCAAAACATCATATTAAATTAAATCATACATTACGAGATGGATCTTCATCAGTACATCTTCTTGAAGGTATCATCATCCTGCACACATATTGACACATATCCCAAATATATCCATTTTCAGGGGTCTTCATCTTTTTCATACTTTCATCAGAGTCTTCATATCTTTCTGGGAGATTTCCTAGTCAAATATTCTTGTTATTTTGGATGTTGATTGCCTTCATCATGGTTGCATATCTCACAATCTCTTCCTTCCTCACACATTCCATTCCTAGGAGCTTTCAATCAGAATTTCTTCATTGTAGTCAACCACCTCATAATTCATATGAGGACATATTATGTTGATTTCATCTAATGTGACTTATGCCTTCCTACATCCTTTTAGAGGAGGAGATCCTTTTTATCTTGATCATGCTTCTGAAGATAGGAGAACCTATCCATGTTACCTACAACCATATGACATGACATTATAATATTAAGCACAAGAATACGTACATTATTTTACCTTCAGGTCATCGAGGCTTCTTCCAGCAACTTCCTTGATTGAAAAGATATGCAATCCCTTGTTCTGCTTCATGTCATCATATCGTCATCTCATGATTTCCATAATTTGGAGTTCTTGTTGAAAGACTTGCTTCCTCTCTAGATTAGTGAACCCTACGATGAGGATTCCATCAGAGAATTTTGAGGATCTTGTATAACCCCAACTGGAAGATGTTTCCTTTTTGACTTGATGTATGATGAGCCTTGTCTTAGATGACTCCTTCCTTTCCTTCAATGTCCACTAAGGTTCCCAAGAGATATATCCTACATGTTTGTCTGTCATGGATTTTGCCCTTCATGATTCCCATGGTGATGTCACGAGCTCTTGTTTATAATGCTTCCATGATGCCATGATGCATCTTATTATCATTGTCATATTTTATAAAACAAGATTTAGGAGCTTATGATAGGAACCTTTTGTGAGATATACTATCTTACTCATAGGAGAGATTTATTACTCCCTTTTTCCTTGGCCCTTTTCTTTAGCTTCCTCCATCTTTCAGTGATATGAGCTTCCAAAATATTTCTATAGCATTGAATCTTATCTATATGTTTTTTGTCTTACTTCAGGACCAACCTTGACTTTCCTTTCTGCACATGGTTGAGTTCTTTTAACCTTCAATATTTTTTCCATCAACTTGTCTTTCTCTAGCATAGAGACCACAAGTTGTTAAATAAGGTAACCTTATTTTTCATGGACATTTGAGATCTTGGCTCCACAATTTCTCCTTCTCCTATTTTAAGCTTCAACCTTGTAAGCATTAGAAAAAACTTGCAAACAAATCAAACCTTCACAATAACTTGTTGCTCTGATACCAAAATGATCTGAATATGTAAACTTCAAGATTTTTAACAATTTGCAAGTGAAAATTATGTGTTTTGGGAAGAGGATCAATTTAATAAACACATAAAACAAGTGAAATTAACCACAATTTATGACCAAACATAGATAAAATAAGCATATCTGGAACACATAACACAAAACATGTTAAAGGAGTTCACCCCTCTCCTGGGCTACATCTCCTCATCCATCTTCCAATGTAGGGACTCTTTCATTAAGTGCTAAAAAGTGTGTTTATATGCTTTTACATTATCCAAACAACAAAATTGATGTCTCCAATGGATTCAACTGTCAAAAACCCCCATTTGGCTTCTTTCTACCCCTTATTTGGCCAAAAATTGAGTAAGTTATGCCTTTTACAAGTTTTTCCCAAATTATATGGGTAGTCATCCTACAATTCGAACCAAATCACCCAATTAGCGTACAGGCTGTTGACTGGGTGTACCATCAACTTCAACTTTTAAAATTTTAGTTGTTTGGCAAATTAATCAGAACACGATATCTAGACCATACGATATCAGTTTTGAGTGAAACAAGTTGCATTGGATTCAGATCATCGAGATATATCCAATCATTCAGGTTTTGAACTATGTTGCATATTTTGAATTTTAGCACTAAATTTATCCCTTGGATCAATCCTTCAAGCCATTGAAATCTAAAAGCACCATGATGAATTCAATAGAGAAAATTGTTATAGACCTAACTAGTCTTTGAAGCCCCTTATTCATCACCTTGAACACAAGTCTTGGCCTTGTTGGTCCTTTCTACTGTTTTCTCTTTATCGATCCATTTACTATCAATTTTATTAACGAACAAAAAATAATGTAACATGATGCAAAATTTATGTATTTTGAAACATAGATGATGCCAATAAGATGCGAAATTTTTATATTTTGATACACTTATAACGCCATTATGAAGCAATATTAAAACCAAATCACCAATTCAAACCAAATTCCCAATTAGCGTATGGGTTGCTGCTGACTGGGTGTACCATCAACTTCAACTTTTAAAATTTTAGTTGTTTGGCAAATAAATCAGAACACGATATCTGGAACATACGATATCAGTTTTGAGTGAAACAAGTTGCGTTGGATTCAGATCGTTGAGATATATCCAATCATTCAGGTTTTGAACTATGTTGCACATTTTTAATTTTAACACTAAATTAATCCCCTGGATCAATCCTTCAAGCCATTGAAATCTAAAAGCACCATGATGAATTGAATAGAGAAAATGGTTATAGACCTAACTAGTCTTTGAAGCCCCTTATTCATCACCTTGAACACAAGCCTTGGCCTTGTTGGTCCTTTCTACTGTTTTCTCTTTATTGATCCATTTACTATCAATTTTATTAATGAACAAAAAATAATGTAACATGATGCAAAATTTATGTATTTTGAAACATAGATGATGCTAATAAGATGCATTGTTTTTATATTTTGATACACTTATAATGTCATTATGATGCAATATTCAATACACATCTAGAAAGTATTGATGTTTTTAGTACTATTTTTTGCATTTCCAAAAGTTAAAAAATCCTTTGAAAAAAGCCAACTCTATTCTCGCTTGGTTTTTGTTACTTTTGAAGTATTAGGTGAAAATCATTATAAAACAACTTTAAATTAGTTTCTACAAAGTTGGAAATGTATTCTTGAAAACCAAAAGAGGTTTTTTTACAAGAATGGACCAATTTACAAAAACCTCTTATTTTTTACCCATATATCATGGTTTGGAGGATACAAAGGAATCTTTGCATTCCTTTTTCCAAGATCCAAAACAGGATTTTGTTGGGAACGAGCTAATTTACAAAAACTTCTTTCAGTTTTGCAACAGGTGTCCTAGTTTGGAAGATCTAAATGCATCTTTGAAGCCTATTTTTTAGAAATTCGCAAGATTTAATTATTCTATTTTTAGAAAAAAAAACCCCAATGAACTTTTAGTTGGAGAGCCACCTCAACGATTCGACTTAACAACAAACTAAAGATGGATGAGGAGGCTTTTAGATCCATTTTTTTGGATCTTGATATTTGTTTGATATTTTTACATATTTTGTAATTTTAATTTCCCCAAAAATTGTGGATCTCAGCTTGATATGTTATTCTATATTATACATGTAAAAGGAGGGTCCAGGGGTTGGATTTTTATAAAAAGATAGCTATTTTCTATGTGTTTTTTCAAATATTTATACATTTTACAGTTGCCAATATTAGAAGATTTATGATTATTAACACAAAGAGTCATGTGATGGTGATTCCCTTCTCTATTATTCCATTTGAATGAAAGAAAATGTCATGGAATTCGTAATCTAATGTTTTGTTTCATCAATTCAAATGCCTGCATTCCTTCCTTCTAAAGATACATTAGGGTTCAGTTTCCATGCCCTACTGCAGTGGATTGTTTTTCCTATTTTCTACTTCCATCCACAATCATAACTTGAAATGTCTAAGGTGTGTCATCTATCTTGCCTTTGTCAATATTTGATCATGTAGCCAATGTCTTCATGATTGCAACAAACCATATCTTGTTGACTCCATTTCCCAATGGAATGTCTCTCTCATGCCCAACCAAACCCTTTTCAATACCCCTCGACTAAAGATCTAGCCATTATTTCAAGTACACAGCTAGTTACTGAAGTGACACTAGGTGATTGAGATGCAAGAGAGAGCCCTCTCTGGGTTGGAAGGGATAGCCTATAACCTAAAAGTTTGGTTGAAAAGGTTACCTTAGGAGTTTTTTTCACATCCAAGAGAAACTCTTGAGTGTTAATAGATGTAACAACCAAACATAACAATTCTAATCAAACACAAGAAACATGTGTTCAAAGAAACAATGATGCAAACTTGATTTTAAAATTTGTTTCTTAAGAATGTATGACCACAAGACATTATAGAATAATTTCGTGTGACTCC
>APFE030094527.1:44456-79349 GCA_000404065.3 Pinus taeda
TTGAAGACATGAAGACTATTATTTTCAGCATTTTGGAGCAGATTTAGCAAGTTTTAGTAGAAGCAATAAAAAGCCATCTTATCTCTCTATCCATGACTCCTCTTGTTCAGCCACTTGAAGAAGAATATGATCAGAAATTTTCAGCCACCACACATACAACTCATCCATTCCAAAGGGTAAGTGAAGGTACGTCATTTTCTAACTTTTGACCATAGAATTCCATAAAAAGCTAGAATGATAATTGTTGGAAAAACATTTCTCTTCCTCATTTCATAAAATTGCCAATACCATCAGTTGGGGGGGGGATACATTCATTTTCATATCTTTCCATGTCCATATCATATTCAGGAGCTCACATACTTTCAACAGATATTAACTATTACATTGTTATTATGAGCATACATTGGCTTTTCAAAAAAAAAAAGTGCTTAAAGGATAAATTTGATACAAACAAAATCATGGTTGTCACACAAGAACCAACCATCATGCAATCCAATAAAGATATACTTTGCAACAATAATCAAAATATCATTATGCAAAGTTCAAAGATCAAAATATGAGGCAACAACAAAAAAATGGTTGTAACACAAGAACCAACCATGTTGCAACTCAAGTAAAACACTTTGTAGAAAAATGAAGTTATCAAATGATATCATGCAAAGTTAAGCCAAAGCTCAAGGATTAAAAGAGTTAATGTAATATATATTGCATGAGGATATGCAATAGCTTCAGTTGGGGGGTATGTTGAGTCTTGAAAATGTCATTCATTGCCATTACACTTTCACTATTATTTCCATTATATCACCTCCATTTCACTACTATGTCACCACATTCATCCCACTTTCATTATCATTGGGCCACATTTATGTTTTTCCAATCTTTATTAATTCTAAGCCTTTTAAGTGAATTTGTGGGTAAAAATTAGAAAATAATGTGCATATGCTTATACCTAACAAATGGGTTGAGATTGTTGACATGTGTAGGTTGAAAGGAGGCTTCTAGAAGACCCTTATGTGGCACTCTAAGGCAAAATTCGAATTTGAATGGAAAGAATCATGGGATCATGAGGATATGTGTCACATCTCCTAATTGTATTGTAACTCTAAGAAGACATGTGTCTTATCAGTTCCTATTTTGATTAGGACTCTAAAGGTAGAGGGAGAGATTCATGGACTCTCATTAATGAGATGGATTCTCATCTTTTTGTATAAATAGGAGATCTCCCTCCTTCATTTGTTAGCTTAGCTCATTAGTCTCAGCTTGTAAGCTTAGAGTTTGGAGTTCTTTACCTTGGAGTTTGTAGTTCTTCCTTGATGGCTTTTGGAAGCTTTAGAGAGCTTTGTTGTACTTTGTAATTTTGAAGAATTTGAATAAAGCTTTGATGTTCTCACCATGGAAGGAGATGTGAAGTAGATGTCATGGAGCATATTAGAACGTAAGGTAGAGTAGATTTCGTTTTGTAAATTTTTCTTTGATTTCATTATGTCATTTGATTGCTTTCAAGTTTGATAGATTAGATTTTTCATTCATGCAATTTTAATTCATGCAAGTGTGTTCAACCAGTTGATTGTAGATTAATAATGCACATAGTTTTTTAATGACTAATGACATGATGGAATTATCTTGTCCTTCTGCTGATTTATTTTCTTAGTTCTAGTTCCAGCATTGTTTATTTCTTTCAGTTTTGTTTTGTTCATTTACTTTTCTGCAAGATAGATATGAGACTATTCATGTCATTTTCAGTTACCTCCTATAGCTAGAGCGAGTCGAATGGTGAGGGATTGAAGTATGAATGCGTAGTTTGATATTAGTTTATTTTTTTGCAAGTTAGTGATTAGATTACTCATATCATTTTCAGTTACCTCCTATAGCCAGAGCGAGTCGAATGGTGAGGGATTGATGTATGAAAGCGTAGTTTGATCTTAGTTTCATTTTATGCAATTTAGATATCAGATTACTCAATTTGTTTATGATTACCTCTTATACCTGGAGCGAGTCGAATGGTGAAGGGTCAGAATATGAGTTGATGTAATATGATTTAGTTTACTTTGCTTAGAGTTTTTGAATTGCTTTAAGTTCAGTTTTCTTTTTATACAGCAGCAAAGATACTAGGTTTCATAGTCACTAGCTCACTGTTTGGTTTAATTAGAATTTAGGTACATTTTTATTTTTTCTTAGTAATTGATTTCATCATTACAAGTTTGAAAACCTTTTTGAAAACTCTGATCAATATTTCATCTTTTGTTTGATTGAAGTAGCTGCATATTTACACTTTGTTTAAGTACTAATTCCATCAATAACATGTTTTAAGATCTTTTGAAGTGCTAAGTTTTGGAAGTTACCATTAGGGACATAGACTTTGTCTTGAAATCTACATACATACTTGACCTTTAAAAGTATTCTTAAGACCTTAGAATAGGATTTCCATTTGCATTAGATACTTTAGGAAACCAACAAAAACAAAACCCCAAAACAAAATAAAATCTATAAAACAACGAAGTAAGAAAAGGTTAACTAAGCACATATGGTGCATTACACTTCATCAGTTTACGATACCCGGATTGATAATTTATGTAGAGAAATTTAAGACGTTAAATTGACTAGACATTTTTGGCGCCGTTGCCGGGGAAGTGTAATTAGGAGACCTTATTTCTTACATCCGGAAATTTTTTTAATTCTTGAATATGCTCTCTTCCTGCATTTCATGTAATCTAGAGGATCAGAAAAATGATTGTTAAGTAAAAAAAAAAATATTAATAATTCTTGAGTATGCTCTCCTCCTGCACTTTGTGTGATCTGGAAGATCAGAAAAAGGATTGTTATGCCTAAAAAAAAGAAAAAAGAAAAAAGAGAGGAAACAAAATAAACTTCATCATTTCAATTGATTCAAAAAAAGGGAAAAAAATGAAACCCAACTGCTTTGATAGGTTCAAATTGTCCAAAATTGACTGGTTATGGTTTGTAGTGGTCCTCAAAACACTATATCCTATTTTAATAAGGTTTTGCAACTTAGCTGCGGAAAGTGCCCTAATTCCACAGCTAGTTGAGAATTCTGCAGTTGTTTCAAGGTTTAACCGGTTACAAGCATCCAATAAAAAAACCGACCACATGGGCATCTCCAGAGTTGTCCCGACATGGATCCTATTCCAGTCACCCAGCTCAGATCGATGAAAAACCAGCCTAAGAGCTCAGTCAAATTTATGTTTTAAGCATGTTTTTCTTGAAGTCTTTGCTGTCTGAAATTGAAAATCATTAATCCTTATTATAAAAATCTACAATTTCACAAAATATATATATATAATAAAATAAAATAAATAATCTATGGCTATCTTGAATCCTAGCTTTCACTATGGCTTCAACAAGAAAATCTACCTCTCTGTTCAAGCTTTGGCCTTAACAACCCTGCAACATAAATAAATAAATAAAATGCACTGTATATGCGAAAAAACCAAAGGTTCGAATGCTAAATGATTAGGTAACAATAAGAAGGTGAATGCAAATTTGTAGAATCCATGTTAACTCCATCAAGGGGCCTCGGCATTTCTTTTTAGAGGCTGAAATTTATTTCAAGTGGATTGAGCTCCTTGTTTGAGGACCGAATCGTGCATTTTTAAAGGTTGATTCCTGTAGGAGGAATTCATCATTTAGTGGCAAATTTCCGGAGTTGATTTCACCTTTGGATAGCTACATTATCAGTCAGAAACAGAGGGTTGAATTATTGAAGGTAGCTTATGGTGATCCATTAAATTATTGAGGGCCGAGTAGTCATTTTTCTCCAAGGGCGAGAGCATGTAAGCTGATTACATTTGCTGACAGAAGGACATTTCTAAATATTGACTAAACATGAGGATAATAGATCAACGATTAACTCATTCTTCTATTTTCAGATAACAAACCTGTGACTATTAGTCACCGCAATTCTTCAACTCTGTCATTGCGCCTATATAATACACATTACAAAAGAAAAAATGTGTAATCGCTGAAAAACGTCAAATTTCAAACGCACGATTTGGCCAAATAGAGACGAATCTAAAAAAAAAAAACATGGGTGTTTTCGCCATCAGAGTCAATTAGATAACCCAGAAATCGTTTTGAAATATTCGTGACGGTCTGGGAGAAATCCTTGGTTCTTTGAAGTGCATTTTTGCTTGCCGCGTGAAAAAAACAGAATTTTCAATTAAATGAACAGGCTATAATATAACTCGGCGTGCTTGAGAAAAATAATTCTAAATAGGAATCAAATTATGTGCTGGCATTTAACCTTACTCCACCTCACCTCATGACTTAATGCTTTTTGTTTTTAACTCATACTTCATTATTCCACTCCACCACGTCCCCTGCCATGTCTCGCACTTCACTGTTACATTGTTTAACCGCTGATTATGTGACTTATCATAATTGAACACAGCTCTTCACAGCCGATTAATAAACGTGGCATAGAGTAGCATTCAATCTTGATTTTAATGTATAACGGCTTCTCTCCTGACTCGTACATCAGTTATGGCTGATTATATGCATTCAAAAAAATAAAAAAATAAAAATCACATAACTCTTTTCTTTATTTCCACATTCCAGAGTTTTAGATTTAGTGTGATCTTATGGGAGTTGGCTATTTTTGCCACTAAATGGAATGAATCCCATGCAGGTAAGTTGGTGTTGTTATTTTTCAAAAGTGTCATCTAATATTCCAGGGAATTGTCTTAAACATGAGTTATGGCTCAATATATTCATACCTGGATTCAAAACAAGATAATGTTGCAGCATGAAGCGGCACAAAAAGTCAAGTCCTTGCTCAGGCGAGATAGTGATGTTATTATCAAGCATGACCTTGGTATCCTTGATGATTTATCAGAATTTATATGTTGTTTGTATGGGAAGCCCGGGGCTTATTGTGTAGTAAACACTTGCATTTTCAGTTAAGAGAAGAGATCAATATTATTTTGGTTGGTTTTGTTTCAAATAAAAATATCATTTTTAAAGATGAATCGCTTACTTTTAAGGTTGCAGAAACTCCACATGAAAGTGCAGAAGAGATAAAAAGCTATGTAAAACACAAGTATCCAAAATATGCGTAAAACTGATGGTTGACTGTTTCAGCCACTTTCCGCAGCTGTTTTGTTAAACTCTAGGTTGTAGGTGTCATCAAGAAAAACAAGTCACATGGGTACCTGGGGAAATGTTAGTACATGAATGGTGTCTTATTCACTTGATCCAATTTGATGAAAAAGGCCCCAGACAAAAGGAAGTCAAGTTGAGTGTTATTACTAAGTCGCTGCATGTCTAGAAAAAAATAATAATTTTGAATCAATGAAATGAATAAATTATTTGCTCATTTCTCTGAAGGTATTGATTAATTTTGGACTGATGATGAAAAATTAATGGCCAACTTTGTATTCAATATTTTTAGCTACAGAACCGCGCACATTCCGCAACTAAAGTCCAATTTTGCAGCTGAAAAAAACTTCATTGTTCAAATCAATCTAACTTTCTCATACGAAATCAGATTTTGATGATTTAAGTACCATTGGAAATATCTCAACAAGATCTACACAATGAGAAATCCATCATTAGAGGTTGAAATGGAAAATAATGAAATAAATTGCTGAAAAGAAGCAACATTCAACTTGGGGCACTAATTCCAAAGCAGGTATAGATTCTTTTGATTTTTCCTTTGAGAACTTGTTTCATTAATAAAAATTATTTGTTTTGTTTGTAAATATCATAACTAGAGAGATTGATCACCTCTCTCATTTAATAATCTTACATTCCATTGCAGAAGAAGTATTAGTTTTTTTCGCAGGTTCTAGGAGGAAGGACAAATGAATACAAGGGAATGGTGTCTTTTTAAGAGACCAATTTGTTTCATAAGAGGATGATCAACAACAAAGAGGAAATATGTTGATGCAAAATCAGATCCAAACACTTGAAAAACTTTCAGATACTATTGTCTCCATCACATCCATCCATCACATCCATACCTCATAATAAACCATTCACCTCATTTCACTTCATATTTTCCATTTACATTCACATCCACTTTCCATTTTTTTTGTCCATTAATAACCCGCAAATAAAAGCAAGAGGCTCATTCATATGCTTATTGCCCAATTTCAATTCTTCTCTCCATTGCCATCTTCCATTTTCATCTTTCATTTCCTGTCATTTTCATTCTGCAAATAAGTCCTGCTTCAACGCAAATTATTGAGTCCATAGTCCTCTGAGTCTAAGTTCTCTGTAAAAACACCTTGAGGCTTGCATGCCTTAATGGCAAGTCCTCATGCTGACAAACAAGGGGAATACATTAATATCCCTTGTTCATCAGATCTTCTAGGTGACTCGAAATCGACAAATTCATTCGTACTTAGCAAGATGTGTTTGGGCATCTTGACTCTCATTGTCATCAATGGTGAGAGTTCTCGTGTTGACTAGTGGCATCCATTAATGGCCACTAAGCCAACAATTTCCTACTATGTTCGACATCAGAACATCTTTTCACATAGTAGGAATTGTGCCAATGATTTTTGAAGACATGAAGACTATTATTTTCAGCATTTTGGAGCAGATTCAACAAGTTTTAGTAGAAGCAATAAAAAGTCATCTTATCTCTTTATCCATGACTCCTCTTATTCAGCCACTTGAAGAAGAATATGATCATAATTTTTTAGCCACCACACATACAACTCATCCATTCCAAAGGGTAAGTGAAGGTACGTCATTTTCTAACTTTTGACCATAGAATTCCATAAAAAGCTAGAATGATAATTGTTGGAAAAACATTTCTCTTCCTCATTTCATAAAATTGCCAATACCATCAGTTAGGGGGGAATGCATTCATATTCATATCTTGCCATGTCTATATCATATTCAGGAGCCCACATTCTTCCAACATATATTAATTATTACATTGCTATTATGAGCATACAATGGCTTTTCAAAAAAAAAAAGTACTTAAAGGATAAATTGGATACAAACAAAATCATCGTTGTCACACAAGAACCAACCATCATGCGATCCAATAAAGATATACTTTGCAACAATAATCAAATATCATTATGCAAAGTTCAAAGTTCAAAATAAAAGGCAACAACAACAAAAAAATGGTTGTAACACAAGAACCAACCATGTTGCAATTCAAGTAAAACACTTTGCAGAAATATGAAGTTATCAAATGATATCATGCAAAGTTAAGCCAAAGCTCAAAGATCAAAAGAGTTAATGTAATATATATTGCATGAGGACATGCAATAACTTCAGTTGGGGGGTATGTTGAATCTTGAAAATGTTATTCATTTCCATTACACTTTCACTATTATGTCCATTATATCACCTCTATTTCACTACTATGTCACCACATTCATCCCACTTTCATTATCATTGGGCCACATTTATGTTTTTCCAATCTTTATTTATTCTAAGTCTTTTAAGTAACTTTGTGGTTAAAAATTAGGAAATAATGTGTATATGCTTATACCTAACAAATGGGTTGAAATTGTTGACATGTGTAGGTTGAAAGGAAGCTTCTAGAAGACCCTTATGTGGCACTCTAAGGCCAAATTCGAATATGAGTGGAAAGAATCATGGGATCATGAGGATATATGTCACATCTCCTAATTGTATTGTAACTCTAAGAAAACATGTGTCTTATCAGTTCCTATTTTGATTAGGACTCTAGAGGTAGAGGGAGAGATCATGGACTCTCATTAATGAGATGGCTTCTCATCTTTTTGTATAAATAGGAGATCTCTCTCCTTCATTTGTTAGCTTATTAGTCTCAGTTTGTAAGCTTAGAGTTTGGAGTTCTTTAGCTTGGAGTTTGTAGTTCTTCCTTGATGGCTTTTGAAAGCTTTGGAGAGCTTTGTTGTACTTTGTAATTTTGAAGAATTTGAATAAAGCTTTGATGTTCTCAACATGGAAGGAGATGTGAAGTAGATGTCATGGAATATATTAGAATGTAAGGTAGAGTAAATTTCATTTTGTAAACTTTGCTTTTATTTCATTATGTCATTTGATTGCTTTCAAGTTTGATAGATTAGATTTTTCATTCATGCAATTTTAATTCATGCAAGTGTGTTCAACTGGTTAATTGTAGATTAGTAATGCACATAGCTTTTTAATGACTAATGACATGATAGAATTATCTTGTCCTTCTGCTGATTTATTTTCTTAGTTCTAATTCCAGCACTGTTTATTTCTTTCAGTTTTGTTTTGTTCATTTACTTTTCTGCAAGATAGATATTAGACTACTCATGTCATTTTCAGTTATCTCCTATAGCCAGAGCGAGTCGAATGGTAAGAGATTGAAGTATGAATGCGTAGTTTGATATTAGTTTATTTTTCTGCAAGTTAGTGATTAGATTACTCATGTCATTTTCAGTTACCTCCTATAGCCAGAGCGAGTCGAATGGTGAGGGATTGAAGTATTAATGCGTAGCTTGATCTTAGTTTCATTTTACGCAATTTAGATATCAGATTACTCAATTTGTTTATGTTTACCTCCTATAGCCAGAGCGAGTCGAATGGTGAGGGGTCAGAATATGAGTTGATGTAATATGATTTAGTTTACTTTGCTTACAATTTTTGAATTGCTTTAAGTTCAATTTTCTTTTTATACAGCAGCAAGGATACTGGGTTTCATAGTCACTAGCGCACTGTTTGGTTTAATTAGAATTTAGGTACATTTTTATTTTCTCTTAGTAATTGATTTCATCATTACAAGTTTGAAAACCTTTTTGAAAACTCTGATCAATATTTCATCTTTTGTTTGATTGAAGTAGCTGCATATTTACACTTTTGTTTAAGTACTAATTCCATCAATAACATGTTTTAAGATCTTTTGAAGTGCTAAGTTTTGGAAGTTACCATTAGGGACATAGACTTTGTCTTGAAATCTACATCCATACTTGACCTTTAAAAGTATTCTCAAGACCTTAGAGTAAGATTTCCATTTGCATTAGATACTTTAGGAAACCAACGAAAACAAAACCCCAAAACAAAATAAAATCAATAAAACAACGAAGTAAGAAAAAGGTTAATTAAGCACATATGGTGCACCACACTTCATCAGTTTACGATACCCGGATTGATAATTTATGTAGAGCAATTTAAGACGTTAAATTGACTAGACAGGTACCAGTGTGTGTGTCCCCCAAGAATCTGTTAAGGGCAAGGCTCACCATGGAAGAAAAGGGGAAGGCGATCAATTTGGAAGCCGATGAGGAGGAGGAAGACTTTGAAGAAATCCTAGTAGAGCGGGAAGAGGACGTAGAGATGGAGGTGGAAACCTAGGGTGTGGACCCTCTGACCAGGTTGCCCGTGTATGTTCCTCCATAGAAGGGGAAAGCAAGGGTGCCCAAGGACATAGATGATAGCAAGAGCTCCCTACAGACCTCGCTGCTCCCCAACGACATCATTTTTTATGGAGCGCACTTGGGGTGAGTGCGAGTATTAAAATTTGAAGACTTAGATCTCACGGACCACGAGAAATTCCCACATTTGGCAACCGCATAACTCATGTGCTAGAAGAAAAACACACCGCCTGGAGTTATAGAGTTGGACCCACACCAGTGGTTGCGAGGTGTAGAGAAAGCAGGATTGTTAAACCTGCTCTGGGTGTTGCATTACCATCGTGCCCCAGTGATTATTTTCATAATCAGGCAGTTGCTCTGCCTGGTGCATGATGGGTGTTTATGACTAGAAGAGCCCATCCACATCATGGATCATCTGATTCACATAATTACACGACTCCCTTGCAAAGGGGAGAATCCAGTGAATATCTTAGAGGGTAAAAGGGATGATTTAGCCATCGCGGAGGCCATGAACAAGAAATTCAATCTAGAGAAGAAGAAAAGAGGTACGTGATCTCTAGCATCAACAACGTGACAATCAAAGTCATGACGCAGATACCAGCAGGAAAGGTTACACAGAAGTGTCGCGTAGATGAGGTGCCCGCGCTGGTGTTTTCACTTGCCATGCAGAGCGCAGAAGGGGTCCATTTTAACTAGGCAGATTACTTATGCAGAGAGTTCTTGGAAAACTACCACAAGACATAGGAGAAAGGGAAGACTTTCCACTACGCACGACTTTTGCTATCCATAGTGCTGGTGGCTTGGGAATTGCCTGAGGACAACCAGTTCCCAACGATTGCACTGGATATTCTGGAGGCAGCGAAGTATGCTTCGCTGTGGGCAACCAGAGATGTGCAGAGAATCAGAGAAAGCAAAATATTCTTGGTGTTCATGAAGATGAACATTAGAATGGGGATTAATCACAAGCCACAGTTATTGTCCATGGTTTATAACAGTCTGCAGAGCTTCACGGAGTTCAAGGCAGACTTTCATCACGTGTACATTAGGGCAAGGAAGGACCCCGCGATGGCATGAAAGGAGCTACCTTATCTAGCGACAGACAATGTCATATTCGTCATGCTTGAGTCGTGGCCGCCGGAGTGATGTGCTCCAGCTAGCCCCGCAGTGGAAGCAGAGAAGTCCACGGCACAAAAGAAAAAGGACAAGGCAAAATTGTGAATGGCGCAATTGGTAGAGAATAGAAGGCATGAAGTAGTTGTAGCCAAGGCGTAGGAGGTGTGTGATGTTGTGAAAGCAGCAAAAGAGCAACAGAAAGCAACAGAGAAGGATCGCGAAGGCCAGAAGTTGCCTTCACCTGAACAAGAAAAAGATCTAGAGGAAGGTGGCACGAACCCACAACTAGCGTCCACACAATTGAAACTACAGGGCCCAAGAGAGAAAGTGGGGCCATGGAAGAAGTCGAAGGCCTCAAAGACTTCTTTTGATCTGATCACCCACACTGAGGGGGATCTACATAACATTGGGGAAATGGTGAGAGACGTCACTATGGAAGCCCTCCAGTAGTTTGCGGAGGAAAACCAGACAGTGTTGGGGACCCTCTGAGCATACATACAAGAGTTGTAGGTGAACACTCCATAGGTTGGTACTGTGTCAACCAGCGTCGTACTAGGCACGACAGCAACTAAGGAAATGTTGCACACCCCGATGACCAACACCATAGTGCTGCCAGAGGGATCACTCATGACAAAAAATGAGGCCAACAAGCCTATGGTCAATGGATTAAAGGGGATCGGGATAAACATGGTTGTGCTCCCTCGGGAGACACTCTATGTTTTGCAGGACAGAGTTACTACAGAAATTCAAGCTAGGGAAGGTCATGCTCTCTAGGTCATGAGAAAACAACACATCAAAATCAAACAGCTGATCTTGCAACACGACGAGGTAGTGGTGCAGAACCAATAGATTGTGCAGGTGGCCGACAAAGCTTGCCAAATGGTCCCAGAGCTGGCCATCCAAGTAGAGTAACTAGCGCAGGCATGCATATAGAAACTAGCAGCAGGGGCGCGTGAGGCTAGGGAAGAGATGGCCAAGGTTCAGCTAGAGTTGAACCTTTAGATAACCGAGCTATAATTGAAGGCATAGCCTTCAATGCCACCGGAGGTTAAGGAACAATGCACCAGCGTGATTACAGTGGCCATAGCAGAGGTCAACAACATAGTGAAAGACTATACCAAGCTATTTGAAGAGTCATTCGAGGTTCTCACCACTCTGTAGGAGGACCCAAACATACAGCACTTAGAAACAAAGGTGCATGAGCTGCAACAAAAATATGATGAGATAAAAGGGACTGTGCAGATGGTTTCCCTTACATAGAGGCTCACGTGGATGCAGCAGGCAAAAGCGCTCAAGGAGCAGGTGGATGGTGCTCAACACAAGGAAGCCATTTTGAAGGCACACGTACAACCATGGATTGATGAGGTGTTCCTCATTACAGCATCTATTGAAGAAAATCTAGTGTAGATGTGGGGCACACCGAAACATGTTCAGGGAAGCAATTGAGCTACAGTTGTTTCTGAACAACGCGTCCAGGAAATGCAGTAGGCATTCGCTCAATGCGTTGCTGATCTTGCAATAGTCTAGGCAGAGTTGGGAGGTCTTCGTGCAAAGATCTCCACACCAACAGATTGACTCGAGGGTGAGTCACGATGTTTGTGTTGGGGGCCTGTTGGGCGCGGGATCCCCCAAGGAAATTTTTGGGGCTTAAAGCCTAGATTTTGGTCTTAAATTATATATTTGATGTAAAAACTCTGCATTTTGTGAGCGCGGAGTGTGTAGCTTGTAAATGAGTCATAGGGTTGTCCACCATTGATTTTGTAATGTAATGTCAACTATAGAGATCTACCCATGGTCCACGGACCATGGGATTGTATAAATAGAGTGAGGCTCTAAGTTGTAGAGCAATCAATTGAATGATCATGGAATAGAAGCATAGCAAGAGATTTAAGGGTAAACTTAAGTCTTTGTGTCGTAGAGTAGGAGAAGGCTTTACAGCTAAGTGCACAGAGGCCTAGTAGTCCGCAGTTGAGTGCGCGAACCCCTACAGTTGAGTGCACAGGGTAGGTTGATTCTGTAACCATTGAAGCATTAATAAAGAGACGTTTTATATCATTCATGTGTATTTATTTCATGTTTTCTGCATTGAATGTATTTGGTATAAATTACATTTCTGTTATTTATATGGTGCGCGAACATGTATGATTGTGTTAAATAAGTGAATGCGAGATCAAATATATGTTTATATCAAGTTAACTAACATTTGTAAGAACATAAGTAAGATCAGTGGTATAATTTAGGGAAATAGGGAAAATCACTGCCATAGCAACGTGAAATCGCTTAAGTCCCTGGTTAGGACTGTGCGAAGGTGATTATAATAGATCGTGAAGGTCTCGTAGGTCAGCACAGTGTGTGAAGTGACTTGTGTGAAGGTAGGCACAGTTGGACAAAATCGACACCTCAAACATATCAAGGGTGCAAAAACTTGGTTCCAGCATCCCCCCATAATGCTTTGGGTGAGACTTCAGTCCGCACTCCGCGAGCTAATGCTGAAAGGGCCAGTAGTGTAGGGATTTGTTTGGCTAATTAACTCCAAACCTAGGTCAAGCCCCTTCAAGCCAACACAATTCTCACCCGCTGATCCTCAAAAGCCTTTTTATTAATGAGGCTTCTATTTTATTCATTTTCCATTATTTTCCTTCATTTTCCTCCTCACATCCAACTTGTAACCTTTCACATTCCTTTTCTCCTAATTTCCATTATTTTCATAAATAACTGTGCAAAAATTTCCATTTCGCCTTTCCAAAGCCTTAGTCATTGCCTTTTCCAATTTCCTTATCCATAATAACCAAATCAACACCCATTAGGATGTTTCCCCCACCATTCAGCTTGGAAAAACGTGTCCCATCACCATGGCCTTATATATTTTTACATGAGTTTTTAACTAGGGTTGTGTTGTGTTGTACAACAACCCCCCATTTAAAAAAAAAAAATCTTTCTAACTATAATATGAAATGGGTCCCTTTTAAACATAGATGTGTGAATAAATTGGTATCAACTCATCATTAGAAAATTCTTCATCAAAACGTCCAATGGAAATGTTATATTATAAACCTTTTGAACTATAATGAAATTGGTCTTATGAATAAATACAAAGTTCTTTGTTATTACGATAAAGCAATCGCAAGATCGCATATCACAACAATAAAGAAAACATAATGAAAAAACCCATTGACTTACTCTGATCTGAAAAGCGAACAACTATCGGTTATCGGGAAAGGCGAATAGCAAGTATAATGAAAGGCCCTCCCCTATTTCTCCGATGTGATATCACTATCGGCAATCGGAGGATGTAACACAACGCATCTTTAAGACACCTTTAAGTCTCCCGATGCGATAAGGTGTATCGCCATCGGGGATCAGCGATTTTGCAATAACATAAGTGATATGACCCGAGCTCGTCCCCGATTGCGATCCAATAAATTAAGACGCGAGTTTCAAAATAGATTTAAAAGGCTTGCATGCATTATTTTGGATTATTATTAAAGCCTTCACGTTCACTTTATCAATCACCGATAGCAATTTACTTTTGATTATCCGCCAAAAACCCAAGCCATGCTTGAATGAATCATCCGGTATATAAACGATATGATGGGTATTTAAAACTCCTTTACCATGATTAACAAGTTAAACGGTTAATTAATGAAGCAGTTATGCTGAGATTTTCCCTTAGATTGTGTCTGCGGTATTTTCACTATAATCTTTAATTATTCGCTAATTGATATAATTCTTTCATATTGGCTCATACTACCTATTCTATGTATCACTTTGATTTCATTCCTTGTGCATAACTCCGCTGAAATAACAAATTTAAACCAAATGGGAAAGAAATCCAAGAGATCCGCGGCAGCAACAGCTCCCGCAATAACAGTGCAACCCACTAGTGATCTAGGACCAAGCAGAAAGGGTTTGATTTCAGACACAACGTGTCTTGGCCTTGGAAACACAAGTTGGCAAAGCATCTATAATTTAATTGAAGCAGAGGAGCCTGAGACAGTATCAGTACAAGCTACCGCAGATTCAACTAGAAAATCAGAGGCTTCCCTTAAAGATTTAGTTGATCCATATTTGCATAGAATAGCATCAAGTGAGAAAATTCTTCCATACACTGATGTAGTGCGATGGGTAGTAGAGGAGATCCCGGTTTTAAACATAATATTTTGCACAGTTGACGGAAGGATTTTTGGCTCATTTCATCCAGATGACTTAAGGAAAATGTATCACTTGCCCGAACCTCAAAAGAAATACAATAAAGCCTTTCTTGAAAAGTTCGCAAAAGAGAATGATACTGAATCGGCCCCAATTCGGGAGTGGAGACAAAACCTCGCAAGGCACAAACATGAATCCTCAAGTAATTACTCTGTAGATTCAGTATGTTCTCCTTACTGTTATGCTGGAGAAATATGTGTAGAATTTGGGGATTGTGTGATTCTGCAAAATTCACTATTGAAATGATTCCTTTAATGGAAGCGGCAGTTAACAATGAAGTAATGGATTGGGCAAACATATTGTCAGATAAACTAGCCACTGCAATTCTTGAATTTAGAGAAAAAGCTCGCGTAACCGACAGGACTATTCCTCTGTTTTATTATAGTGCTTATATTTTAGATACTCTTTGTTTCAATTCTGAATTTCCTGTACTTTGGTGGAGATGGACTTCACAAGACCCCATGCCAACCCACATTTATCATCAAAAGTTATGGAAGGCGCACTATAAGGACTACTTGTACCAAATCTGTAATGATTTCATGTTACCTATCTATTATGCCATTTTTGATAAGCCTGCCCCAAAGATTTCCACGGAAGCAGAGGTTGACCTAACCACTATAGGAAATTCGTTCGGGGAAGACAAGTTTACATACATAAGGGTTTTTGGTAGCCTTGCAAGACCTCATGTCCTTCCTCTGTATGTACCTGACAAGATGTTAGCCCGAGAATTGGCCTACCAAATAACAACAACAGGAACATCCAAGACTCTTAGGAATTCTAAAAAATAGGCTTGGCCTACTTTTCCTTTGAGATGCGGTGTTTATACTCTACACGACTACAAGCATGCGGAGAAGGAGGCAGAAAAAATAAACATGCTCAATTTTGCAACCATTCCTAATAGGCAATTCGATCCAAGGAAAGTTGCATATACTATGCTTGAACAAGCCAAACTTAGAAGGTTTGATCATGAAAAAGATGAATTTGATGACCTGTTTTCTTCGGCATAATCATTATTCCAGGTACAAACACTGGCCAAAATGAAATATAATGATGAAAGGCTAATAGAATTTAATAGGCTCGGAGAACAGAGGTTGCAAACTCTACCTCTGGACTTATTAGCTACTACCCTGATAACCCAATCAAGCGAGCTTGAACATCGAATTATTAATAAACCTCCTGCTGTAGAGAAGATTCTCGAAAGAGGAAAAGAACCAGAGCAGGAAAAAGAAAGCAAAGAGAGAAATCCCAAGATTAAAATTATCTACAAGTAATTTAATTGAGTTAATCAATAACACTCTTTATCTGTCTAACATGATTTCGCAGTGCACTCCAGGTAAATTGCCATCAGCCAAAGCATTGGAACAAGCATGCATTTAAGAATTAGAGAATAATGGAAGATTAATTGTCGGCATCGAAAGTTTAACTTGGGATACCTATTGTTTTTTCTTAGTAAAACCAAACATTCAAAGAGTCGCCCTCAAATGTTTAACCGATGCGATTGGTTGTATCATTCCTGAAATCCATGATGCCACATACTCAACTCAACTACATTCTCGTCTCACACGTCCTCCAGAATTGGAACCGATGCTTGCAATCTGCCAGCTCAAATCAAAAGGAGATCATCTGAAACAATGAATCATGTTTCCGACTGCAAACAAGCCTATGTTGAGAAGATACTCATGATTTAGATGTACCAATTAATAGAATTTTATTTTTGTAATTAGTTAGCCTAATTAGTATTTATAGGCCCTTTCATGCATTTAGAAAGGGTCCTCAGTTTTTGTATAAACTCAAATCTGGAAGTCACACTATTGTGCTTCCGGTATATATTTTTATAAAAACTGGGCCAGTATTCTGAATTTTAACGAAGAAAGCTTTGATGGGATGTGCACTATTGCCTTGATGTGAAAGTGTTTCTAAGTTGGAAGAAGGAATTTGAATGCGATTGATATCGGAAGTGATCCAAATAACATATGGTACTATTATCTATGCTCTTGTTTCATTCTTTCATGTGAATCGTCATGTTTAAATCTTGCTTATCATTGGATATATGTATGTGTTTTTAACAGCAATCCTTATATTTTTCACTATTGAATGTTTAAGGAGTGTTATTCTTTCAATCATATCTGTGTCAGTGATATATAAAGAATAGTTTAATAATGTTTTAATGATTACTTTGTTCAACTACTTGAACAAAGTAATTATCATATGAATAAATGTCTTTGTTTACCAATAGAGTCATCTATATGCCTGTTTTTGGATAAATATAATCACACATTACACTAATACAGAAATTTCCTGGGATAGGATAGTTATTTATATTTTTACTTTTTAGATTAAATCATTCATCCATTATCATTATATTAGAGAACCACCCATTTATCCATCCCCTTTTATTCATTATAGGGAAACTGGTGCCATTATTTCCAATCAGAGCCACCACACCAAACGGAAAAGGAGCTGCCTTTAAGGTCCAAACCGGGTGGTTTTCCCTGTTGTTGTTGCGGCGATTTTCAAGGCATCAACATTTTTGGCACTAGAAGAAGGGCATGAACTGTGAGAGAAAACAAAAACCTACAGCCCATTCTGAGAGTAAAACTCCCTCCACCTCACCTCAGACCTCTCGTTTGCATTCTGAAACACCAGTATTCAAACAAGAAGAGGAGTCAACTGCCATTGCTCAATCCCACCATACTTTAGATCGATTAAGTCATGAGTCCCTTGAAGTGCAGACTCTCATTCAGAAACTTCAAGGCTTTTCGATAACACCACAAAAATCTGAAGTGTCTCAAGGCAGTGATACTTCGTAATTCAATCTACCTCACCCTCTCACCAGACTTCAAAGCGGAAAGCTCGGTATTGAACGTACTGAGTTTCCTTTACCGAAAAGAAATAGGGCAAAAAAGAACACTGAAGGATCGGACATTGAGGCTTTTTCATCATCATCCTCCATTTCATCTTCCCCAATGCGAAGTCAACCATCCACTCCTCCATTACACATTGTTGTTCAGCAGGGATCAACAACTTCAACATCCCAACCTATTGAATCCTCAATATCAACTTCTCCCCAAACATCTAGTATTTCATTAGCAATATCATTTGTTATTAGTTCTACGATGGCTCAGAATCCATGGAATAGTCTTGGTGCGGTCACTATGCCTGCACCATTACACCCATTGCCAGATTATCCTAAAAAATGGTTGCCAAATTTTAATCCAGATGTCGGAACACAAGCCGAAGAACATATTAACAATTTCATGTTATCGGTGAATTTAAAAGGAGTGATAGAGAAAGATGTTGTCGTTAGGATTTTCCCTTATACTTTACAAGGATCAGCTGGGTCTTGGTATTTTTCCCTGCCCTTTGGATCCATTACCATTTGGAACATTTTTCAAGAATAGTTTCTCACTAAGTATGGCGATGATAGATCTTTAGCAACATTAATCAACGATCTCTCGAATCTTAGGATAGAATCTAAAGAACCTATCAAGGAATTCAACTTGTGATTCAATAAACTCTTGAATAAGATTCCAACAGACTCCAAACCAAGTGAGAAAATCATAAGCAAATGGTATATAATAGCCCTACCTTCAAATATCGCCATTTTTGTAGATAGAGCTGCAAAACCAACTTTAGCTAAAAACATGAAAGAGGCGTTTGCTGTAGAGAAAAGCATTATTGCTTTAGAAAAGAAAGTTGCTCTTGAAGATAGAAAATCCAAAATATTTTATTTTAAAGATGATTCAAAGAAGAAAACCCCTAAAGATCCATATGCTATGGAGGGTCTACAAAAGGTCCTCAAGACTATGTCAAATGAAATGGTTGAAATAAAAAAGCAAGTAGCTGAAACTTCAATAAAGAGGCCATTTAGAAATTTTAAGAAACCTAAATCAAAACCACCAAATGCTATATCTAATGCAGACTCAGATCCTAAAGAGGAAGAAGAAGATGAAACAGTCTTGCCATCTGAGAAACCCGAAGAAGAGGAGATTGTCGATGCCATGGGATGTGGGACTTCATTTTACCTAACTCCGATACAAAAAATGAATAAGAAGCTTTCCCTATGACTACCAGGAGTAAAGGTACTCCTGAACCTGTCCAAGCAACTTCAAAGAAAAGAAGTGTAGGTACCACTACTATTAAAGAAAAGGTTCCCACAAATAAATCTGCGGCAATACCATCCCAAAATTAGCCATCATCTTCAAACATACCTTCAACATCTAAGACGTGGGTAGTGTCTGATTCAATGGATTACAATATTGTCGATGATATGAAGAAGACAAAGGCAAACATTACTATGTTTGAAGTTAGTAAACTCAAACATCAACAATAATTACTTCTTAAGGAACTAAATGTCGTCCCTTCTTCACCTCTTCCTAATGCTGTATTGTCTAAAGCTGCAAATGATTCAGGTCAACCACCTCCTGGTAGAGAGGAAGCTACTAATGCAGTTTTAATCGGAGATAGATCAAATTCTCATACCCCCCCTTTTCTTTTGACCTCTGAGATCTATAATAGAAATCTACACAACTGTTTGATTGACTCAGGGGCATCCTCTAACATAATGCCAGCTTCAGTTTGTTCCAAACTGCACATTGAACCCCAAAAGTCTACAATTCATATTGTACAGTTGAATAGAACTAAGGTACAGGTTTTAGGGAAAATCAACTCCATAACTATCAGGTTATCAGCTGATCCACGAGTGGTTTAGAGAATTGATATTTTAATCGCTAATATACCATAATTTTATGGTTTAATTTTGAGTAGAGACTGGTCTAAGAAGCTCCATGGTTATATTTCTACCGATTGGTCCCATATGTGGCTACCTTATAAAGGAAAGCAAAATCAGATCAAAATCGATTGGGAGAAACATATGACCCATACTGTCACTAAATTTGAACAAGAAAATCAACCAATAGTATTCAATAACAATATTTTGGAGAATTACTCATTCAAATCATTCTTTGGAAATTTCACTGCCCAACCATCTCCTTTCTCAGTTAATAATTTCACATTTCAAATTGAAAATTTTTCACAAACCGATAGATCAAGATGTGTCAATATTGCTGAGGAAACTATAAATAAAATTGTTAATAATTCTTTATTTTGGTCACTATACTTTGATGGGTCTAAATCTAGTGAAGGTGCAGGAGCAGGGTGTATTTTAGTTAGCCCTAAAGGAGAAAAAACTATGTTATCATACAAATTGGAATTTGAATGCACAAACAACACGGCTGAATATGAGGCCTTAGTTCAAGAACTTTACAAAGTTATAGGTCTTAAAGTTCAATATTTGAAAGTGTTTGGTGATTCAGAAATTGTTACAAAACAAGTTAAAAATACAGTTCACTGTCTTTCTAGTCATCTCAAACACTATCAGTCCTTGGTGCAGGAACTCATATCTCAATTTTTAGCATTCAATATTTCTCCTATCCCTAGGTCCCAGAATGCAGCAGCAGACCTGCTAGCTAATGTCGCTTCTAAACTCCTTCCTTCTGAAGATTACAGCCCAGACATATTTTCAATAGAGTTAATTTTTAGACCATCAATTCCCGACAATGTCACCAATTGGCGAGTGTTCAATCATGACGAAGACATTTTAAATTTTTTGACTTTCGACAAGTCCTATGATGATCAAATCATTGATGAAAGTGATCATGACCTTCAAATGAAGGAAAATCAAGAAGAAAACCCAATACCAAAACCAGTGGTTAAGCTAGAAGATCTTTATGATATTAAAGACAGGTTTAAACAGGTGACCAATTCAAAGCTCCACAGTTCCACTTTAAGATTTGAATTGATAAACCTAGGTACTAAGGAAAACCCTCAAAACATCAATTTGGGATTAGGACTTTCTTTAGAAGAAAGAACATCATTCATTAGGTTATTACGAAAAAATAAATATGTCTTCGCTTGGAAATATGATGATTTGAAAACATATGATCCATCGATCATTCAACATACTATTCCAATGCTTTCTGAACAAAAAACAGTGCAACAGAAGTTAAGGAAAATTCATCCTAACCTAAAGAGTCAAATAAAAACTGAGCTAAACAAACTCTTGAAGGCTAAGATCATTTTTCCTGTCAGACATTCAAACTGGGTGTCCAATATGGTGCCAGTTAGAAAGAAAAATGGCGACATCAGGATTTGCATAGATTTCAGAAATCTTAATAAAGCAAGCCAAAAGGATAACTTCCCTTTACCTACCATGGAGCAGACACTCCATTCAGTAGTTGGTTCTGAGTTAATGTCCTTTTTAGATGGTTTTTCAGAATATAACTAGATTTTGGTCCATCCTGATGACAGGCTTAAAACTACCTTCAGAACTAAGTGGAGAACTTATGCTTACCAAAAAATGCATTTTGGACTTATCAATGCAGGAGCTACATTCCAAAGAGCAATGGATATAGAATTCAAAGGATTGATCAATAAAACACTAGTTATCTATTTAGATGATATTACTATATTTTCCAAGAAAGGGTCTGATCATTTACATGATTTAAAACAAATCTCTGAACGCTGCAGAAGATATGGTATCTCGCTTAATCCAAAAAAGTCATTTTTTGCTCTTAATCAAGGAAAGATTTTAGGCTTCTTTGTTTCAAAAGATGGTATTTATATTGATCCAGATAGAATTAAAGAGATTTTTGATATTCCATTCCCTCATAATAAAAGATCCATGCAGTCATTTTTGGGTCAAATTAACTTTGTTAAACGATTCGTTCCAGATTTTTCCCAGATTATTTTACCATTACAAACAATGATTAAGAAAAATTTGATGATTAAATGGGGATCGGCAGAAAAAGAGGCATTTGATTCTATCAAACAATCAATAATTAATGCCCCTGCTTTAAGCACTCCCAATTTTTCAAGTCATTTCATACTGTATACTCTCGCATCCGCCTCGTCTTATGCAGCAGTGCTGACTCAAATTAATGATCAAAGCTTGGAAGCACCAATTTCATTTTACAGTTCAAATCTTCAAGGTGCTGAACTTAATTATTCGGAAGTTGAAAAGCAGGCCTTTGTTGTATACAAATCTGTTAAACACTACAGACCCTTTCTCTTAAAATCTCACACAAAAGTAATAGTTCCTTTTTCAGCAGTAAGACAATTACTAATTCAAAGGGAATTAGGAGAAATAAGGGCAAATTGGGTCACAGCATTACAAGAATATGACTTAGAAATCAAGCCAGCAAGGATTGTCAAAGGCCAAGGTTTTTGCAGGTTGTTAGAAGGAGCATCCAATATTCAAGAACCAGAAGGTACAGAAGATACTGAGGAAATCAATCAAATAAGTATCATAGATCCTGTATCACAATATGCAGATCTGATTTTCTATTTAAAAAATGGATACACACCTTCTAATCTCTCCTATAAAAACAAACGTGCCATTAAATTGAGAGCAAAAAACTTCATAATTGTAGATGATGTACTGTTTAGGCGAAATTATGATTCAATTCTATTAAGATGCTTAGAAAAACCTGACGGACCAGCAGGAGGACATTTTGGAGCTGATACAACAGCTCACAAAATCATCCACGC
The DNA here is from genome assembly GCA_000404065.3 of Pinus taeda. Lineage (NCBI taxonomy): Eukaryota > Viridiplantae > Streptophyta > Pinopsida > Pinales > Pinaceae > Pinus > Pinus taeda. Next base: position 66,632 of record APFE030094527.1, read on the forward strand.
TGGATATTATTGGCCCACCCTGTCCAGAGACACTCACGAATACGTAAGGAAATGCCGAAGTTGTCAAATCTCCAGTGTAAGACAAAGAAAACCAGCTTCCCTTTGCAAGCAGTGAACATTGAATAGCCTGATTACTATACTAAGTGGGTTGAAGCAATTCCTCTGAAGACAACAAACTCTGAGGCAATTATGGAATTCATAGATCAATTCATTATTACCAGGTTTGGTGTCCCAAACGCTCTTGTTTTTTATAATGCATCTTATTTCTCTGGAAATTCTATGTTTGAGTTCGCTATCAAAAGGGGGTTTAAATTGAAGTATTCTACAAATTACTATCCCCAAGGTAATGGTTTAGCAGAATCCACCAATAAAAATCTTATTAAAATCATTAAGCGAACTATTGAGCAGAATCATAAAAACAAGCATAAATCTTTGATATTCGCACTATGCGCTGACAGAATAACACAGAAGGCCTCCATAGGTACTTCTCCATTTAATCTAGTATATGGGAAGGAAGCTATCATACCAACCAATTTAGTACTTCCATCTCTAGCTTTAGTGCAGTTTATTGAAGAAAGTCCCTCATCTTCTATTCAACTAAGACATGATCAAATGTTAAAACTAGAAGAAGAAAGGGAAAAAGCTAGAATTATACATGCAAAACATCAGCAAATTATCAAGTCATCTTTTGATTCAACTTCATCCAGTTCAAAGCAATTACAAGTTGGTGATCTAGTTTTGAAATGGGACAAAGCCCATGAGGATAAAGGAAAACACACTAAGTTCCAAAAATGTGGCTCGGACCATTTCAAATCAACGAGAAAATAGGCCCTTCCACTTTCATATTGCAAGATCTATCAGGTAAGAGAGATTCTCTTCTTGTTAATGGCCTTATCTTGAAAAAATTCTTCAATTGAGGAGGTAACCCCTTCTCCCTTTGTAAATATTCAATTTTCAACAATATTTGTGTTCATAGTTTTTAGGATTATTGGAAAATAAAGTTGTAAGATGCCTTCCATTGGCCTTTGCTATACTGAAAAAGTTTCTCAAAAGAAATAGTTTTGATATTTACTTTTAAAAATGGAAACCTTAAACAAAAGGAAAATTTCTAGGAAATTACATATATTTAGATTCTGAAACCCCATTTTATTTTTGTGAAATCTTCTCAAGATTTAGAAGCACTGTAAATCATTTTAATGTTTTTAAATGGCCTAAAAAATGGTTATCAATACAAAAGTAGAAATGGATTCAATCTTAGCATCTTCAACTCTTACCCTGTCATCCATGCTCTCTTAAAGAGAAAATTGTTCATCCCATTCATCAAAGTTTATGATTACTCAGATTGTAATTCTAAAATATATTTGATATAAAAGATGAGAGGTCTTATTACAAGTCTACTTACCATGATCATTGGGGAATAGTTCAACTGACATTACCAATACTGGATACCAAAACAGGGTAGTGGCTTATAATTATAAGACAAGGGGTCTCATCACGAGCCAGCTTGTTCAGTTAAATTACAACCAGTGAATGGCATTGTCAAACAGCTGGCCACCAAACCAGGACAATGGCTTTTTATCTTGCAAAATAAGTAAAAAGAAAAGTGATACAAAAGATGAAGGCATATTTTTGGATTCATTATTTTAATTATACTCTGAAATGGATGGGATAATGAATGATCAAATGGTTAAAAGGTATCCCTGTCGAGACTATAGACGTTTGGTGGTAGCAGAGGCTCTACCTATGACAAAAGAGTCATTATAAAGCTAAGTTGGAAAAGTTCTTTGTTTTATCATTATCAACCAATTAAGGCTAATTTAAAACTTAGAATGTATTTAATTTTAACAAGCGAAGAAAATAGCAAAAATAGCTGTTATTATATTCAAAATTTATATATACCTAGTTATATTAGAATTCTCCTCTTAGATAAGATTTCCATATAAAGAAATTTTAAGTATTTCAACATTTCTCAGAGATAATTGTTTGTCCCAGTGAATCGCCAATTGTTGTGCTGTACAACAACCCCCCATTTCAAAAAAAAATTCTTTCTAACTATAATATGAAATGAGTCCCTTTTAAACATAGATGTGTGAATAAATTGGTATCAACTCATCATTAAAAAATTCTTCATCAAAAGGTCCAATGGAAATGTTATATTATAAACCTTTTGAACTATAATGAAATCGGTCTTATGAATAAATATAAAGTTCTTTGTTATTGCGATAAAGCAATCGCAAGATCACATATCACAACAATAAAGAAAACATAATGAAAAAACCCATTGACTTATTCTTATCCGAAAAGCGAACAACTATTGGTTATCGGGAAAGGTGAATAGAAAGTATAATGAAAGGCCCTCCCCTATTTCTCCGATGCGATGTTGCTATCGGCAATCGGAGGATGTAACGCAACGCATGTTTAAAACACCTTTAAATCTCCCGATGCGATAAGGTGTATCGCCATCAGGGATCAGCGATTTTGCAATAACATAAGTGATATGACCCGAGCTCATCCCTGATTGTGATCCAATAAATTAAGGCGCGAGTTTCAAAATAGAATTAAAAGGCTTGCATGCATTATTTTGGATTATAATTAAAGCCTTCATGTTCACTTCATCAATCACCGATAGCGATTTACTTTTGATTATCCGCCAAAAACCCAAGCACGCTTGAATGAATCATTCGGTATATAAACGATATGATGGGTATTTAAAACTCCTTTACCATGATTGACAGGTTAAACGGCCAATTAATGAAGCAGTTATGCCGAGATTTTCCCTTAAATTGTGTCTGTGGCATTTTCACTATAATCTTTAATTATTCGCTAATTGATATAATTCTTTCATATTGGCTAGTACTACCTATTCTATGTATCACTTTGATTTCATTCCTTGCACAGAACTCCACTGAATAACAAATTTGAACCAAATGGGAAAGAAATCCAAGAGATACGCGGCAGGAGCGGCTCCTGCAGTAACAGTGCAACTCACCAGTGATCCAGGACCAAGCAGAAAAGGTTTGATTTCAGAAACTACGTGTCTTGGCCTTGGAAACACAAGTTGGAAAAGCATCTATAATTTAATTGAAGCAGAGGAGCCTGAGACAGTACCAGTACAAGCTACCACAGATTCAACTAGGAAATCAGAGGCTTCCCTTAAAGATTTAGCTGATTCATATTTGCACAGAATAGCAGCACGTGAGAAAATTCTTCCATACACTGATGTAGTGCAATGGGTAGTAGAGGATATCCTGGTTTTAAACAGAACATTTTGCACAGTTGACAGAAGGATTTTTGGCTCATTTTAGCCATATGACTTAAGGAAAAATCACTTGCCTGAACCTCAAAAGAAATACAATAAAGCCTTTCTTGAAAAGTTCGCAAATGAGAATGATACTGAATCGGCCCCAATTCGAAAGTGGAGACAGAACCCCACAAGGCACAAACATGAATCCTCAGGTAAGTACTATGTAGATTCATTATGTTCTCCTTACTGTTATGTCAGAGCAATGATGTGTAGAATTTAGGAATTGCATGATTCTACAAAGTTCACTATTGAAATGATTCCTTTAATGGAAGCGGCGGTTAACAGTGAAGTAATGGATTGGGCAAACATATTGTCAGATAAACTAGCCGCTGCAATTCTTGAATTTAGAGCAAAAAATCGCGTAACCGATAGGACTATTCCTTTGTTTTATTATAGTGCTTATATTTTAGATACTCTTTGTTTCAATTCTGAATTTCCTGTACTTGGGTGGAGATGGACTTCACAAGGCCCCATGCCAATCCACATTTATCATCAAAAGTTATGGAAGGCACACTATAAGGACCACTTGTACCAAATCTGTAATGGTTTCATGTTACCTATTTATTATGCCATTTTTGATAAGCCTGCCCGAAAGATTTCTACGGAAGCAGAGGTTGACCTAACCACTGTAGGAAATTGGTTCGGGGAAGACAAGTTTACATACATAAGGGTTTTTGGTAGCCTTGCAAGACCTCATGTCCTTCCTCTATATGTACCTGACAAGCTGTTAGCTCGAGAATTGGCCTACCAAATAACAACAGCAGGAACATCCAAGACTCTTAGGAATTCTAAAAAACAGGCTTGGCCTACTTTTCCTTTGAGATGCGGTGTTTATACTCTACACGACTATAAGCATGCAGAGAAGGAGGCAGAAAAAATAAACATGCTCAATTTTGCAACAATTCCTAATAGGCAATTCAATTCAAGGAAAGTTTCCTATATTGTGCTTGAACAAGCCAAACTTACAGGGTTTTGATCATGAAAAAGATGAATTTGATGACCTGTTTTCTTCGGTAGAATCATTATTCCAGGTACAAACGCTGGCCAAAACAAGATATAACGATGAAAGGCTAGTAGAATTTAATAGGCTCAGAGAATAGAGGTTGCAAACTCTACCTCTGGACTTATTAGCTACTACCCTGACAACCCAGTCAAGCGAGCCTGAACAGCGAATTATTAATAAACCTCCTGTTGTAGAGAAGATTCTCGAAAGAGGAAAAGAACCAGAGTAGGAGAAAGAGCAGGAAAAAGAACAGGACAAGGGCAACAAAAATATCAATATGGATACTCAGATTGATCCCAAGCTCCTCCAAGAATGGTAACAATTTGACTCTATTATAAGCAATCTGGAAGGTCCACAAAGTGCCAGCACACCCAAAATAATAGTTGGACAAGATACAACGTCAACAATGGTTCTAATTGAAGGAACCAGTGGCCTACCCACCATCACGGATGTAGAAATAATTCCAAAAGATCCATCTGATCAAATTATTTTGCAGATAGAAGACATACCTCCATTAGATGTCTTTTACAATCCCAAACACAGGGTTGTAGTGAAAAGACAGAGGAAAAGGAGGAGGCTTGATCAATCTTCCCTATTTCCAGCACAAACAGAGATAGCTAATGTAGTGTGGAAAGAAGAGTTTAACCCTTCCGATTACCTTACAAAACTTTCTCAGTATGTCAGAGCTTATTCGGCAGCCACTATGGATAAATCCTCGGAAGTAAGCAATCTACTTAAGGAAAGAGACCAAACAATTGTTTCATTTTGATTACAGGTGTTCGAAAGACATCAGAAAATTAAACAATTAGAACAACAACTATCAACACAACAGCAGATAAAAAATCAATTAAATAAGCAATTTCTTGAAGAGAAACAGACGATAGACTTAAGCACAATACAAAAACAAAAGGAATTATCCGAAGCATTGGCCAAGATAAAGACAATGAATGAACAAATGATGAAAACGAAAGACGAGCAAATCGCTCAGCTACCACATCAAGTAGAAAAGTTCAAGAGTCTTCCGCAACCATCAGATTTCAGGTCTTAAGCTCTACAGATCAACAAAGCATTGGTTACACAGTTAAGACTACTATGTCATAACATTTCTCTGGTTGAGCCCCTTTGTGATATAACTGCGTCAATAGTTGACAAATCAGTCGATGCTAAGAAGGATTTGGAACAGGCTGATGAGACTCTAACTAACTTTCTTGCTTGGAAAGACACCAATGAAGGGGAGGCCGCAAATCTGCCTAAAATTCTATAGTCACACAAAGAGATCCTTTTCTTAGAATGGCAGTCACAGCTAATGAAAGCAGAGAGAGAAATATCAAGATGCAGATTATCTACAAGTAATTTAATTGAGTTAATCAATAACACTCTTTATCTGTCTAACATGATTTCGCAGTGCACTCCAGGTAAATTGTCGTCAGCCAAAACATTGGAACAAGCATGCAATCAAGAATTGGAGAAGAATGGAAGATTAATTGCCAGCATCGAAAGTTTAACTTGGGATACCTATTGGTTTTTCTTAGTAAAACCATACAGTCAAAGAGCCACCCTCAAATGTTTAACCGATGCGATCGATTGTATCATTCTCAAAATCCTCGATGCCACATACTCAGCTCAACTACATTCTCGTCTCACTCGTCCTCCAGAATTGGAACCGATGCTTGCAATCTGCCAGCTCAAATAAAAAGGAGATCATCTGAAACAATGAATCATGCTGCCGACTGCAAACAAGCCTATGTTTAGAAGATACTCATGATTTAGATGTACCAATTAATAGCATTTTATTTTTGTAATTAGTTAGCCTAATTAGTATTTATAGGCCATTTCATGCATTTAGAAAGGGTTTTCAGTTTTTGTATAAACTCAAATCTGGAAGTCACACTATTGTGCTTCTGGTATATATTTTTATAAAGAATGGGCCAGTATTCCGGATTTTAACGAAGAAAGCTTTGATGGGATGTGCACTATTGCCTTGACGTAAAAGTGTTTCTAAGTTGGAAGAAGGAATTTGAATGCGATTGATATCAAGAGTGATCCAAATAACATATGGTACTATTATCTATGCTCTTGTTTCATTCTTTCATGTGAATTGTCATTTGTTTAATCTTACTATCATTGGATATATGTATGCGTTTTTAACAAAAATCCTTATATTTTTCACTATTGAATGTTTAAGGAGTGTTATTCTTTCAATCATATATGTGTCAGTGATATATAAAGAATAGTGTAATAATGTTTTAATGGTTACTTTGTTCAACTACTTGAACAAAGTAATTATCATATGAATAAATGTCTTTGTTTACCAATAGTGTCATCTATATGCCTGTTTTTGAATAAATATAATCACACATTACACTAATACATAAATTTCCCGGGATAGGATAGTTATTTATATTTTTACTTTTTAGATTAAATCATTCATCCATTATCATTATATTAGAGAACCACCCATTTATCCATCCCCTTTTATTCATCATTGAGAAACTGGTCCCATTATTTCCAGTCGGAGCTACCACACCAAATGGAAAAGGAGCTACCTTTAAGGTCCAGACTGGGTGGTTTTCCCTGATGTTGTTGCAGCGATTTTCGAGGCATCAACAGGTTGTTTATATATATATATATATAATATATATATATATATATATATATATATATATATATATATATATATAGATATCATGCTAGTTTGGTTGATCTTGTAGACAGGATATCCTCCCCTGAAATATACTGAGGTATGTTGATTATGTTTATATTTTGGTTTAGCTGACATGATATACTTGCAGGAAGAAGATCAAAGATGACTAGCAAGATGGTGAATTACAGTTCATGAGACTCTCCCTATAGATCAATGAGTAGCATGGTGATGGGTACTCTCCTGACATATTAGACACTTTGAAAAGCTTGAAAGCAGAAATAATAAGTTGTAAAGTAAATAATGACCAAATCATTTAGTCACAAGAGAGACTTTCCAAAGCGCAGGAGAAACTAGAAGAGGTCAATGTAGTCATCCTTCATAGTTTGTTAGACTTGCAGAGATAGGTATCACTTAGGATCAGTCATGGACAAGAGGACATGACTAATGGAGCATATGGTAGTGGGTCTCATGGTGGGCATACGTCAAATAGAGATGATACCATCAGGGATGGAAGGTTCATGGATACACCTGATAGACAAGGAAATGGACATGGTCTTTATTCTAGTTATGGTTCAGACGTGTATCATGGTCATCAACATTATCATCCTTACAGGAGGAATGATAGGGGATATTTTCCATATGAGTTCAAGAAATCCAAACCACCTACATTTGATGGAGAATTTAAGAATTCATAGGATGTAGAAGTGTGGTTTCTTGGGATGAATAACTTCTTTCGATTTCATGAGTACTTAGAGAACATGAAGGCCATAATAGCTATGTTTAGTCTGAAAGGTAAAGCAGGCATTTGGTGCGAATATGTAAAGAATGCCAAGGGAATTCATGAAGAGGAGTTGACTAGGAGTGTGTTCGAGAGACCTTTTAGGAAGAATTATTTATCAAAGAGATACTATGATGATACGGCAAAAGAATTTAGTGAGCTGAAGATGGGATACATGACCAATGAGGGCTACACTAGAAGATTCTTGGACTTATTGAGGTATGTGCCTTATCTTAAGGATGAGAAAGTGAAGATTCAAAGATTCATCAGTGGGTTTATGGTAGCCTTCAAGGACAAGATTGATTTTGATGAGCTTATATTACTGGAGGAAGACATCAGAAGGTTAAAGAATTGTTATGAGTAATCTAAGCGCAAATATGAGACTAACCGTAATTAGAAAGGCAATGAGAATAATAAAGGAAAATGGGAAAAGAAGCGAAGTAGACCTCAGGACATAGATAACAAAGAGAATTCATAACCACCTAACAAGTTCAATGCATCTAACAAAGGATAGGGATTTTGGCCTGAAGAACAAAACAAGGGATGGAAGGAAGCCCTTACAGTGTTGGAATAGTGGAGGAGAGCATTGTAGGAGATATTTTCTACAACATAAGGGTGGAATACAACATATTTATAGTGCTCACAAGGCACAGAAAATGGGGGATGTTGGAGAAAGTATTCATCATAGTTATGCAGCGTCAGATAGCAGGCAGGCAGATCACCAGGTATCTATTATTGAGATGGATAGTAAGTTTTGTGATCAACTTGTTTTTGTTTTCATTAACCCCAAATCTAATTATAGTTATGTTAACCCTAACATGGGGATAAGTGTAGTTTGAATACATAAGTGCATGAAAAGTCTTGGTTATTGTAGTTGGCTACTGGGTAAAAGCTTGTGCATTTTAGTTGAATGGTACACCTACATCAACACATATGAATGTACTTCCATTGGGATCATATAGTATGAGTTTGGGTATGGATTGGTTATACCTTCACAAGACCAAAGTGGATTGTTATGGCAAGGTTATTGAGTGCTTGGATGACAATAGAGAACAAAGAACCTTGTAGGGTAAGAAGAAGGATACATCAATCAGAATGGTTATAGCTATGAAGGAAAAGTGCAATCACAAGAAAAGGTGTGTGTTATATGCAGTGCATCTTTATAGTGATAAAGGTAAGGATGTTGAGGATATAGAGGTATCGAACAAGTATATGATTTTACAACAGTTCTAGGATGTTTTTCCCGCAGAGATTTCAGAATTTCCACCTCATAGGGAAGTGGAATTTTCTATTGAGTTTGTACCAGGGGCAACAGCAGCATCTAAGGCACCTTATAGGTTGAGCACTCTAGGGTTAATAGAATTGAAGTTGCAGCTAAAGGAAATGATTGACAAGGGATACATTGGGCCAAGTGTATTGCCTTGGGGTACGCCAATATTGTTTGTAAAGAAGAAGGATGGTACAATCAGGTTATGCATTGATTATAGGAAGTTGAACAATGTAACAATCAAGAACATGTATTGGTTTCTAAGAATTAATGATTTCTTTGACCAATTGAAGCGAGCAGTAGTGTTATCGAAGATTGATTTGAGATCACGTTATCATCAGGTACACATCAAAGAAGAGGATATTTACAATACTTCTTTCTGGACAAAGTGTTGGAATGATTAGTATCATGGACCAATGCTAGAAGATTTATGTAGGTTTTAACCCTATACAGAAATTACCTGCATACGAATTCTAAAACATAGAAAATAAAAATGTGAGAGTGTAACACATAAAAAACATATACATAGATATTTTCCCCTGGATCCCAAAACCGGGACTACCAGCTTGACTTTTCATTCTATTCCTTTCAATGTTACACTACATATTTATACATGTCGAAGCATCCAATACCATGGACCGAAAACCATTGTGTCCAAAACCATGGACCGAAAACCATCACATCCAAAACCATGTGCAAAAAACATGTAGAAAACCATAGGTAAATCCGCCTAACCTAACATAGGGTCCAAAACCAAAATTTTCTGGGGCACTGCCTCGAACCCCATAGAATGCGGTTACTTGTACCCCTCGAACTCCCTGTAACTCCCCTCGCTACGCAATCGGCACAACGAAGGGGGCTTTGCCCCCCCTCTAACCCCCCAGTTAACTACGTGGGCTAGTCGTGGAAAGAATATAACACAACCCAACATTCTCCCACTTGTTGTTTTCTTTCCACAAGTAGCCACAAGAGAGCTTAGTCATTTATCCAGCCCTGAAATGCCCATTGTTTCTCTACACCAAGATAACTTCTCAGAGCTCACAGGTTTTTTCAATGCATCTGTAGTATTCTTCAAAGTGTCCACCTTTACCAGCAACACCTTTTTGTCTTCTATCATATCCCTCACAAAGTGATACTGAACATCAATGTGCTTTGTCTTTGAATGATATGCAAGGTTCTTTGCCAAGAAAATTTCACTTTGGTTGTCATAGTCTATCCTTATAGCTCCCTATACTAACCCCATACTTGAACACAATATCTGCAACCAAACTGCTTCCTTGCTCGCATAATTGGTTGCCATGTATTCTACCTCTGTAGTTCATAGTGCCACTACAGATTGTTTCTTACTCATCCAATTGATTGCACCTCCAAATAGGATAAACACATACCCACTTGTAGATCTTCTCAGATCCAGACCTCCAGCCCAATCTGCATCAACAAATCCATGAATATCCAACACTCTGTCCAATCCTGGTCTTCCTTGGTAACACAAACCATAATCACTAGTGCCATGCAAATACCTAAAAACCCACTTCACTGTTGTCCAGTGTTGATTCCCTATTTTTGACATAAACATGTTCAATACTCCCACTGCATGTGCAATGTCTAATCTAGTACAGACCATCGCATACATCAGGCTACCGAATGCACTTGCATATGGAACATGGGACATGTCCTCTTCCTCTTCTTGTGTCTTGGGACACTGTTCAGCAGATAACTTTACACCTACAGGAATAGGAACCTTCACCGGTTTACTATCCTACATATTAAACCTCTACAATATTGTCTCGACATACTTCCTTTGGTTTAATTAGAGCTTCATCTTTGTCTAATCTCTTTTAATTTCCATGCCAAAAATATAGTTTGCAGCACCAAGATCTTTCATGTCAGATTTGGAGGACAAATGGGTCTTCAAATCTTGGATAATTTCTTTGTATTTTCCAACCAGTAACATATCATCCACATACAAGACCAAATAAATAACACGGTCACCAGTTAATCTAAAATACACACCGTGATCTGCTTTTCTTCTGTTGAAGTCAAGTCCACGTATAAATATATCAAATTTCTGATACCACATCCTTGGTGACTGTTTTAACCCATACAGAGACTTCTTTAACTTGTATACCAGTTCTTTCTTACCCTTCACTACAAAGCCTTCAGGTTCCTTCATGTAGATCTCCTCTTCCAGATCCTTGTGAAGAAATGTTGTCTTCACATCCATCTATTCTACCTCAAAATCAAAAGCAGCAGTAACAGATAAAAGTAATCTAATAGAAGTTACCTTGGCAATAGGAGAAAAAATATCACCAAAATCAATTCCCGGCACCTCCGAATAACCTTTTGCTACCAACCAAGCTTTGTATTTATCCACCTTCCCTTCTGCATTTGTCTTCTTCTTGAATACCCATTTGCTGCCAATGGGTTTCCTTCCAGCCGGCAACTCCACCAGATCCCAAGCCTCATTTTTGTTCAAAGATGCCAATTCATCAACCATGGCCTCTTTCCAGAGTTTTCCATCCTCTGAATCCACTGCTTCCTTCACAGTTCTGGGATCATCATCAGTAACAGACAAAGCAAAGTTTGAACAGAAAGCAGATGGACTATACCTTTCTGGCTGCCTTCTTTTTCGAGCTGATCTTCTCACAGCCGGAGTTTGTGGCTCTTCATCTTCTGATTCCTCCTCTGCTACAGAGTCTGATTCTTCCTCCTTTAGTTCAAACTCTATCTTCACAGGTTCCTTTGGTTGGACTTCATGTTTAATAACATCTTTCACCTCCCTGAACACCACATCTCGACTGTACACAACCTTCCTTGTTACTGGGTTCCAAAGCTTATAACCCTTTAAACCATCCTTATACCCAATAAAGATGCACTTTTCATATTTACTATCCAACTTGGTTCGTTTCTCCTTTTGGAACATGTACATATGCATCACATCCAAATACTCTCAAATGTGAAAGAGAGGGTTTCTTACCAGTCCATACTTCTTGTGGAGTCTTATCATCCAACACTGATGAAGGTGACCTGTTGACCAGGGAACATGCAGTATCCACTGCCTCTGCCCAGAATTCTTGTCCTAACCCGACACCACTGAGCATGCTTCTTGCCCTTTCCATCAACGTCTTGTTCATTCTTCTGCGACTCCATTTTGCTGAGGTGTATATGGAGTAGTCTTCTGCCGTGCTATACCACACTTCTTACAGAATTCTTCAATTTCCTTGCTGCAGAATTCTCCACCATTATCTGTCCTCAGTACCTTTATCTTCTTCTCTGTCTGATTTTCCACCAGAGCCTTAAATTCTTTAAACCTGTCAAAGACTTCAGATTTCTTCTTATGGAAATATATCCATGTATTCCTTTGAGAAGTCATCTATAAATGATACATAGTACACAGACTTACCCAGTGATGGAACTTTCACAGGTCCAAACACATCACTGTGCACAAGCTCTAATATTTGTTTCGTCCTCTTACCACCAGAGGGGAAACTCACCCGATTTTGCTTCCCATATACACAATTTTCACAAAAATCAAAATCCAGAGAGCTATTACTCATACCTTCTACCATACCTTTACCATGAAGTATTCGAAGGCCCTTCTCTCCAATATGTCCAAGCCTTTGATGCAATAACATGGTCTTCTCTCCAGAGACCACTAGATTTTCTGCTCCATTTTCAGGAACCATAGAACTATTGCACCGTCAACAACAGTGCTACCTTGC